>WHVA01000400.1:0-107559 GCA_015179125.1 Gautieria morchelliformis
TGATCCGTCAATGTCCTTGACACACACAACGGCCCCAAGCCAAGGGGCCGCAGACATCCTACGAGCCCCAGTTGACCAGGAAAACTGGATGATCGTAGGATGGGAAGACACTTTGGCAATCGTCCACCCAGACAATTGCGACACCTGCACAGCTTACGCCGTGCACTTATGGGCCACGACAGGCACCCGCAAGGTGAAACTGTGGGATGAGGACATCGGCGACACCGTCGACGCTGCCTGGGGATGGCTCCCGAGGGGCACCGCACGTGATGCGCGGGTGGAGCCCCTGCGGGACGTCCATGACCTCAAAAAGGAGGTCAAGGATTTGGAGCACGCGGTTGAAGACCATGACGATGCGCTCGAAGTCGAGCGCACTGAAGTAAAAGAGCTCGAGGAGCAGCTGACTGTGCTCCAGCTCCAGCTCAAGCTTGCACACGCAGCCTCAAAAAGGCCATGCCATGACCCGGCCACAGACCCAGTGGCTGGGCCCTCATCACCTCGTGCGATGGCACCCTTGCCAGCGCGTGCAACACCGGGGCTAGCATCCTGATTATTGGCTCCCACCCTGACATTGACAGAGGGGCGGAGTGTCCCATCCGACGCAGCGTACAGCATCCCAGAAGGATGGGAGTCCGACTCCTCCGTCTGGAAGACATACGAGCTGGACAGAGCTCAGTGTATGGCTGAGCAGCCAAAAAAGAAGCGCAAGAAATTGCGCAGCACCCCCAACACTGTCAATGGTCTAGCTATTGCGAGGGAAAGTGCAATCAGCGCATACCTGGCAGCGTCACCATCGCACACAATCAATGACCCTGCCCTACAACGGCAGGTAGCATTGATCAAGGCTCAGTACATTGGGCCTCACGTGGACCTGCCGCCACCGGCGGGACAGTTTACCCTCCCTACCCGGGGGAGGGAGTGATCATTCCACTCGGAGACCCGCCGATCTCCGAGACGGGCCTCCTACCACGACCGGTAGGAAAGGCACAACAGCGTCGTACGCAATGGTACGACGTCTGCCCGCTTAATGACGCATGATTCGTTGAGCTCCTAGCGCATGCAAAATACACGCTGCAATTCTTGCGCACACATGAGATGATCGGTGTGTTCAAGCACATCGAGTGCAAGCAACGCGCTCGCAATCCCAAATGGGATTGTCTCGTAATAGCGAGCGGTACCCGCATGACATCGCTGCTATCCTAAGGGGTTGGATGTAGAGGACAGGAATTATAGGCAGTAGGTATGGACTTGTTGCTCAAAAGAATAGACTAGAAATTAATTCACTCTCTCAGTGAATTTAGTTGTCACTATAAATATATTATACACTACCTAGAAATTAATTCACTACAGAGAATTTCTAGGTCAATAAATCGAAAGAACACTAGACTAATCTACTTGCCTCTCTCAGTGAATTTAGTTGTCACTGAGAGAGGGGGAAATCTGTCTCACTGTGCATGTACTACTACCCGGCCCTTTAGCGCCCAAGAGCTCGCGCGTCGAAGTCATTTCAGACTCCGCTGGGTGCAGCCGCTTGTGAAAATAGAAATAACAAGATGAAATGGAGAGGTAGGGAGTGACAGGAAAATTTCGAAAATAATCAGAGAAATGGGTGCATGGTACAAGAACAATGTGAGAGGAGATTGAAACACCATACAGCAAATCGAATATATTATGCTTGATTTTGGTGCAGGAGCATAAATGCACCCAACATTGGATACATAACCCCGAAGGAATCCCCACCGCCATCTGCGACAACGCGGATGGAACCCTCAACCTAGACGACATGGACGTCTGGATGTGGTTGAAGGCACTCACGCCCCGAGTTAAAGGGGTTGCGTCACCTCTCAAGTTGAGACTCCTTGACTTGTTCGGCTCGACCGACCAATGGTTGAGCTTCATTGATGCCAGGGAATGCCTGACACCGCAGAGCACCAGCCTGGGGCTATCCATCATGGGTCCATATCCTGTGGGAGGCTGAGCGGGCCCTGACATCCCGCTCGCCGAGATCGCACGATGGCTGGCCCGCTACGCCGGCGTCACTCGCGGACGAGTGGTGCACATTGAACATTATGTTCAACGCAGCCTCACCGGCGTGGCATTCAGTGCTGCCGCATGGGAGGGCCAACAAAGGTCCTCGAGACCAGCCACATGAGGGCCGCGGTGCCACAACCGCTCACCCATGCTCAGCTTGATCAAGAGCTGGCGCGCTTCTGGCCTCCTCCCCAGGCCAAGGACCCGGCCGTCGAGGCCATGCTCCATGAGGACACCGGCCTCATCAACCAAGCACAAACCCCTGCCAGTGGTGAGGTAGAGCCGCCTCACCCAACCACCCCTGCGGATGCGGAGGTGCCTCCGGAGGAGTTGCATGCTCCACCGGCCCCATACGATGATGATGTCATCGTATTGGAATCACTAGAGGATGCCATCATGGATGACCTCTATGAGTCCTAAGCGGTACCCTATAGTTGTCTATAGAGGGGGAGGGTCTAAATAACCTATGTATCCATATGTACACTAGTTATTACCTAATCCCAGTAGGCCCCTTAGGGACCCACTGTATAGTTTATGCGTGGGAACCGGTCAGCGGCTCCCATCGCATCTTACCCTTACACTGTCACTACGTAGCATCAGAATACCACACATTGGTCAAGATCTGCCGTGCTCTTGTGACTCAAGGCTTAAGATAGACATCTTTACAGTCCTGAAAGTATGGAAAGAGCTTTGGGTTGCTCTCAATCTCTTCAGCAAGTGGTGTGTTCTCATCAGGGAGTTGGACATAGGTATTATAGAATGGGGTTGTGGTGAGAGCTTCGAGTACTCTGTGAAAGCATCTAGGGACATGATCAAAACAGGTAATCACATAAAAATAGTAAACTCAATAACTTTGATATGGTGTCTCCACTTCACTGAAAGCGTTCGGCAAGTCTCCTATTAGACAGGTTGGTTACGGCTGTGTACAAGAAAATAGCAACTTGTTCCTCCAAGCAAATGTGGCGGGTATGGCTCAGTAGACTTTTGCTTGCAAGCTACAAGCACAACGCTTGAAATACATGTTTATGCATGCCAAGTTGGTCCTTCATGCGTTGGGATTGCCATCCAGAAGTTCCTTCACCCAGCCCCATCCTGACAGTACTGAATTATGGAGCGGTTTTTTATCTAAGTACCTTTTTTGATAGAATGTTGCAGTATTGGCAAGGGCACCGGTAAGCACCAACAAAGCAGCCTTTCGGTGTTTCTGGAGCCTCTCTGACGTGCCCCGTCTCAATCAGGAATGTACTGGCCCCATTGCTTTCTTTGAAGTGGTGCGGTGGCAGCGGTGCAGAGGAAAAATTCTGTGTCACGTGACAGAATTTCAGTTTGGAGTGTTCGGCTGCCTTCGGTGAAATTGAGCAAAATCACGCATTTTGAGTGTCACGTTTGGTGGGCTGAAACTGAGCAAACGAGATCACAATACCGCACCACCCGAATTGACATTGCGTTTTCTAATTGCGAATTACAATTCCGCCGCCGAACGAGCTCTTACTAGCCATTCTGGGCATTCTTGTGGCCTGATTTGGAGGCTCGAGTCAATTCCCTCGTTGTCTGTCAATTTACCTAAAGATATGAGCTACTTCGACAGATATACCATCCTTTCAACTTCGGGGCAGTATGTATTGTCGGCTGTTGCTTAGTTCTGCTACTCCACTCAGCCTTAGAGGTAGTGCTTGCAGCATAGCCCATGGGAATAGGCCTCTCCCCAAGAGACCACTGCTTGAAAATGAAAATAAATGTAACTTTATGGGGAACCAATGGGGAACCAGCAGGGAAGTATGGACCACTCTGAATCCCCACTCCGCATGGCACGGTTTTCACCAAGCCATCACAAATGACAAGACCACCTTACAGTAAGATGGGTGCACTGACATCATTGTACCATGAGACAATGTGTGGGCTGCAACACATCGTGACTAGATGTGAAGAATGGCCTCACCAGTGACATATGCACTGGCTTCTATGGATTGTATGGTCACCTGCAGAGTGGATAGCCGACACCACCTAGGGCATCTACCAGTATAGAGCAGGGCAAGGTGTTGAGCCTGAGACCAGGCCCTTGGTATGAGGCATGTGGTATGTGTACATGCCATGCTAGTGTTGGGTGCATCTATGCTCTTGCACCAAAATCAAGCCAAATAAATTCCACCATTCATATTTCTTTCAATTTTGACCTGAAACCATGCTGGCATTCATTCTATGATTTTTAAAAATTTTCTTTGATTTTTTGAGGCTGCATTACTACTTCTTTTCATGTTCTGTCCAACCGACCCTTTGTGGGTGGTTGTAGACAAGTTTCCTTTTTGAGCTGCAGCGATTCATTGATGCGTTACATTCCACGGGCGCTAAAGGGCCAGGCAGTAGTATATGCACAGTGAGACACATTTCCGACCTCTCTCAGTGACAACCAAATTCACCGAGAGAGGCAAGTAAATCAGTCTCATTTTCCTTTGATTTGTTGACCCAGAAATCTTGTAGTGAATTGATTTCTAGTCTATTCTTTTGAGCACCAAGTCCAGTCCTACTGCCTATAATTCCTGTCCTCTACAGCTAGCACTATGATGACCACCATACGCACAATCCAAAATGCCCACCAGTGCACACTCGCTGAATGACACACATGCACACAGGCAAGCGACTAGGGTGGATCGAGACGGACCTGAGCGTGAGGGGGACGTACTTTATCTCTCCGGGATATGTGATCAGGCTTGAACCCCAGTGAGAATCGACCCGGGTCTGAGCGGTTCAGGTCGGTGAGAACCACGGACCCGGTCTGATCATGCTGGATCCAAGTTTTGCAACCACTGTCATCTGTTCACATATGTTCAGGCAGGATGAATAGAATTTTTTATATATGATGCTATCAGTTCAGAGAGGGAGACAACATATGTTTGCAGAAAATCAGTTCACATTGGTTGCAAAATTATTTACAAATATGGCATTACAGCTGGGGACTGATCCCAGCAGACCCCCTGGTCCCAACTGATCACCTCAGGTTCCTCACCCTCAACCGATCTACCAGGGGCACTGGTCTGAACTGATCCCACCCGAACCACCACTCCCAGTACACAAAGAAAGATAGTATGCTGGAAAATGCTAGCCAGGGAGAGGAAGAGGGACTCATGTGGGGGATGGAGATGGACAAGGTGGTGTCGTCAGTAAGCCGACAGGTGAGGATGTGTGAGTGTACCAGTCATAGGGGGCGGTGCAGTGTTGGGCAAGGGTGAGGGCGAGTGCAAGGAGTCCTCTTCGGGGTCCAGCAGGTTCAGTGAGTAGTGTGAAGACAGTGCTTGAGGTTGATGGGGATAGACCTCCTATAAAATGTTCCAGTCTGATTAAATGTGGATTCAGTGCGGTGAGCTCAAAGTTGACATTGCCCGGAGATCTGCTCACAAGCATACTGTATAGAGTGAGGATAACCCAAACTTGGTGTAAGATAGTTGGGTCTTGGCTGCATCATAGCATGAGTTGGGTTAATGACTTTTCCTTGATGAGGAGCGGTACTGTAAAAAGAAATTTGTTGCATTGTCTCGAAAGCTAAGCCCACAAATGGAAAAAAAAAAAGTATTGGGCAAGGCAAAGTCATGACCCACAGAAAATTGTTTTGACACCAGTGTCAAGCTTTTGTGAGTAAAATTGATAGAACAAAGAGCATTTTAGTTTGAAGTCAATTCACAGAGGATTAAGGCATCCGGATGGCCAGGGAAGTCACAAACACTGGTGAGTTTTCATACTTCACCTTCGTTACCTTAGTCTTCGAATTATTATCTGCGCTGTCGGCGAAGGCTCTGAAGGAGCACCTTCACCAGTGAAAGGATTGTTGCTGCTGAACAACCTTTCCATGACACCTTGCACGTTACATCATCAAGTGTCACGGGCTACTTCGCTACGACTGTAGATAGGGGGAGCTCCGTTCGGGCAGCCCTCTTACCTTTTGAACATTTATTGGTTCACCCTATTCGCCAAACGGCATATTCCTTCACACAGGCTATTTAGGCATTTGCTGTGTTCACTAATACATGATATTAACGCCTAAAAACCAATCTTGACACCACCTATAACAATCCAGGAATAGCAGTAAAAATGGATGAAGTGCTCCTGCTGAAAATGGAAATAACGGAGGGGCGGAATGTGTTGCGGAAATATCGGAGGGGCGGAAAGGTGTGGCGGAACTGAGGGTCAGAAGTCGGAAATGAACGGTCGTAACCATGTTACATTGTGAAGTGCCATGGGCTATTGCGCTACGACTGTAGATAGGGCGAGCTCCTCTTATCTTGTGAACATTTATTGGTGGGCTCAAGACGATGGTCACAGTGAGGTCAAGTTTTGCACAAGCTAGATGTATGATAATTGAACTGGGGAATATACATGCAAATGGAAACTACTTATATCAAATGCTCGTATGATATCAGCGAATAGGGAAGAGGCCTTCTTGAGTCAGGGTTGGATAGGGGTGTGCAGTCATGATACAAATAGATGAAACACATATACAATAGAATGGAAAAGGAGTGTGAACATGAAACGACAGGGAGGAAAGAGGATGTAGGTACCTATGTATGAAAACACACCTTGAGACCTGCATACATGTTACCCTGCACGGGCTCTTCGTCTGCTGGGTTGATCCCACAGGACCTATGGGTAGGACGCCCTGCGAATGCATTCCGGCCATAGGAACACCCAAAGGGGGTTGAGTCAAGAAGATGATGGGGCCAGTGATGAACCATCAAGCGGGGTAAAGGATGTTGATTGTGTTTGATGGCATGCCTGCTGGTGAATGATGCGAGTAGCGAATAACCGTTTGGCGAATTTGGTGAACAGTGAACAGAGCGAACATAGAAGTGGGGTGACAAAAGGGAGAATGGAGTTATTGGACACAAGAAATAAATGAGTCATGACAGATGGCTTTAATGACAGGAATGTGACATTTCAGATCAGACTCGCACTGTTCTCTCTGAACTTGAATATAATATTGGGATCTGTCTCCAATGTTGACCATGTTTTGTCCCAGCTGAGAGGAACCTCTGCAGAAATAGTCTTCAAGTGACTCCGATTCAGAAAGAGCAATAGCTAGCCCATGATTCGGTATGTTTTTATTTTATTTAATTTAATTTAATTTAATTTTATATCCAATTTATTGTCTTTTGCGGCATGGCCCTATGTAAGACATTTCATACAAAGCGCTGGTCAACACATGTTTATTCTACCTCTCCTTTCCTTCTCAATCACTGCTTGTGCTCCATGGGTGTGTCCCTGCCTGTGTGGGTGGGGTTATTGTATGACTTGCACTAGCTTCCCTGTTCTACCCCCTCTTTGTGATCATCCCCTCATGGTAGATATAAATCCCTGTATGTCTTCTTGAACCACCCCGTTTCATGTATGTACTTGAACAGTGGAGTCATTGCTTTCGGCCTTGTTAGAAGTGTCCTCACCGACCTTGCTCCTCTGCACAGCTCTCTCTCCAGGTCCTCTCTCTGCCTGCAGGATTCGGTATGTGCATATGGAAAATGTAACTCAGCGTTGATGTCATGGGCCACATCAAGGGATGCTGCAAGCATAAAGGTGAGAGTGATGTGGGCGGTTGAGTTAGGACTCCTGGGGACCATGCTATGCCCCCCAGAAGTCACTGCTCATTGTGGTGGAGAGCAAGATGCAAATATGCGTAGTATATTTGCATGTATATGCCTAAGAGTCTAATTTAAATTTGGCTGCAAAGGACAGCAATCACCAGGTGAGAGGAGAATGGTGCCAATCTTTTTGGACTTGAAGAAATTGAAAGCTTTTGAGTTTGTAAAAAGCATATTGTCTAAAGTAAAATTTTGCATGCATGTGCATGTTTCAAAAAAAAAATGGCAAGTTTTGAAATGAATTTGAGAAGCCCAAAGTATGCTGATTTCACTGTTCAAAGGTTGACAATGTTCTCAGAATTTATATTTGTATTTTTTCACTTCTGGAAATGCTATGGTCAGATTTAGTAGTGTGGATTACATCAGATTTCTAAAGCAAACTAATGACTGTATCGGATAAAAACAGATCTTTTAATTTCTTTAGTCTTGTGTCTGGTACTCAACCGAATTGTCAACAGAAGCTCAAGATTTTACAGCTCCCACCCAGGTCCAGCACTCACTGAAGCAGCTTCCATGTGTTGCTACCATTCAGTCGATGCGCACATCAATGTGGCTCCATAGTTGGCCAAATTCCTTTAGGCACCTCTGTGAATGATAAAACAACGCACAATTTCTTCAAGTCCAAAAAAATTGGCACTATTCTCCTCTCACCTGGTGATTGCTGTCCTTTGCAGTCAAATTTAAATTAGACTCTTAGGCAAATACATGCAAACATACTACACATCTTTGCATCTTGCTCTCCACCATGATAAGCAATGACTTCTGCGGGCATAGCATGGTCCCTAGGAATCCTAACTCAACTGCCTGCATCACTCTCACCTTTATGCTTGCAGCATCCCCTGACGTCGTCGCTTACGACATCAACTCTGAGTTACATTTTCCATATGCACATATTGAATCATGGCTAGCTATTGCTCTTTCTGAATTGGAGTCACTTAAGACAATTTCTGGAGACCTTCCTCTCAGATGGGATGAAACATGGTCAACAATGGTGACAGATCCCAATATTATATTCAAGTTCAGAGAGAAACAGCGTGAGTCTGATCTGAAACATCACATTCCTGTCATTAAAGCCATCTATAACAATCCAGGAATAGCAGTAAAAATGGATGAAGCACTCCTGCTGAAAATTCTGTGAGAGTCTATATATGCACTGCATTCTTCCTTGCTCATGGTGTCACAACTGTAGAATTGCTTTGGACAATGATCATCACATTTGCGACTTCTCCTGGCCATCCAGATGCCTTAATCCTCTGTGAATTAACTTCAAACTGAAATGCTCTTTGTTCTATCAATTTTACTCACAAAAGCTTGAAGCTGGCATCGAAATAATTATCTGTGTGTCGTGACTTTGCCCTGCCCAATACTTTCTTTTTCCTGTTTGTGGGCTTAGCTTTCGAAACAGTGCAACAAATTTCTTTTTACAGTACCGCTCCTCATCAAGGAAAAGTCATTAACCCAGCTTGTGTTATGATGCAGCCAAGGCCCAACTATCTTACACCAAGTTTGGGTTATCCTCACTCTATACAGTATGCTTGTGAGCAGATCTCCAGGCAATGTTGTCAAGATTGGTTTTCAGGCATTAATATCATGTATTAGTGAACACAGCGAATGCCCGAATGACTTGTGCGAATAGGTATGCCATTCGGCGAATAGATGAACCAATGAATGTTCACAAGGTAAGAGGGTTTGCCTAAACGGGGCTCACCCTATCTACAGTCGTAGTGAAATGGCCCGTGACTCTTGATGATGTAACGTGCAAGGTCTCACGGAAGGGCTGTCTAAGTCTCGACAATCCCTTCGCTGGCGAAGGTGCTCCTTCGGAGCCCTTCGCCAACAGCACAGAAAATGGTTCGAAGGCTAAGGTAACGAAGATGAAGTATGAGAACTCACCAGTGATGCCTAAGTCCTCTGCTAGTCGAAGATGGAAATCTCCAAGAGAAGGCTTAAGACGATGACCACGGCAAGGTCAAGGCTGCACAAGGTGAACGACGTATGATAATTGAACTGGGGAATATACATGCGAATGTAAACTACTTATACCGAATGCTCGTAAGGTATCAGCGAATAGGAAAGAGGCCATCACAAGTCAGGGTTGGATAGGGGTGCGCAGCCATGATACAACATAGATGAAATAAACATACAATAGAATGTGAGAAGAGGGAGAACATGAAACGACGGAGAGTAAAGGTGGCGAAGGCACTTATGGACAAAACCATGTCTTGGGACCCGCATACATGCTACCCTGCACGGACTCTTGGTCTACTGGGTTGATTCTGCACGACCTATGGAGGGGATGTCCTGCGAACATACTTTGACCATACAAACGCCCAATGGGGTTGGATTTAAGAAGACAATGGGGTTAATGATGAACCATCATGCCGGGTGAATGGTATCGATCGTTTTTGATGGTGTGCCTGCTGGCGAATGATGCGAGTGGCGAATAGCCGTTCGGCGAAATGCAAGGAAGGGCGAACAGAAGTGACATAGGGGAGGAGAGGTCGAGGTGGAGGGTGAAGCTGAGCGAACACTGAGGAGGAGTAGTGAAAGGGAAAATGGGGATACCAAGGTGCAGGAAATGCACAGGTCATGACAACCCAACTATTAGAACACCATCGGAAGAGGGTCGAGCAGAGGAGGTGGTAGGCCCAGTGATGACTGCCGAGTCAGTCCCAAGACATCGATCGTGTGTTTGATGGCGCGGCTATGGTAGTTGGTGCAAACAGCGAGAGTTGGTTGCCGAACATGACAATGGTGATCGGAACGAACACGAAGGTGGGGTGAGAAAATAGGAAAACTGAGCTTCTGAGTATGGGAGATAAACGCGTCATGACAAATGTCAACTTTGAGCTCACCGCACTGAATCCACATTTAATCAGACTGGAACATTTTATAGGAGGTCTATCCCCGTCAACCTCAAGCACTGTCTTCACACTACTCACTGAACCTGCTGGACCCTGATGAGGACTCCTTGCATTCGCCCTCACCCTTTCCCGACACCGCACCGCCCCCCTATGACTGGCACACTCACGCATCCTCACCTGTCCGCTTACCGACACCGCTGCCTTGTCCATCTCCATCCCCCACATGAGTCCCTCTTCCCTCTCCCTGGCTAGCATTTTCCAGCATACTATCTTTCTTCATGTACTGGGAGTGGTGTTTCAGGTGGGATCGGTTGAGAATGGTGTGCCTGGTGGATCGGTTAAGGGCAAGGAATCTGAGGTGATCAGTTGGGGCCAGGGGATCTGCTGATATCGGTCCCCAGCTGTAATGCCATATTTGTAAATAATTTTGCAACCAATGTGAACTGATTTTCTGCAAACATATGTTGTCATCCTCTCTGAACTGATAGCATCATATATAAAAAATTCTATTCATCTGGCCTGAACATATGGGAACAGAGAAAGTGGTTGCAAAACTTGGATCCAGTATGATCAGACCAGGTCCATGGTTCTCACCAACCCCGCTTGGAGCCGGGTTGATTTTCACTGGGCATCATGAGGGGGCAGTAGAGTCACATGGTGCTAAAGCGGGCGATCAGGGCACTGGCATCTGATCTGAGCTGATGTTCATGAGTTGGGTGGGGGGGTCCTCCGCAGTTGTACATGAAGAGTTATATTGATGTGCCCCTGGCCAGGCTGGCAGGGGATTTATCTGGCACTGGAAAGATGGCGATATACTGACAGCAGTACTCCATCAGCAACTGTATAGGGTGAGTGCTGAAAGGGTAGGTAGACACGCCAGTATGCAGAGGGCACACAGTGCCACCTATGTGTGTCATGGCACTGGGCACTGGAACTAGCACCCAAAACACCAAGCCATCTGTGAAGCAAAGCTGCATAAGGTAAACCAACCAACCAGGCGTGGCATGGCATGGGAGGTAGGGTACCTACCCATCAGCACTGGCAGATTGATGTGTTATGCCAGTGCTCATAGGTGTGTGCTACATTGTCTGATCAGTACCAGGTCTTAGTATCTTCCAAGGTCGGGCTTAAGCCTGGGCTGAGCCCGTGCTGAGCCTTAGAAAGCTGAGCCAAGCTGGGCCATGCATCAGAAAGACCAAGCCTGCCCCTAAAGCCCAACCAGGGCTTTTGAGTGGGAAACCTGATTGTCGCCATCGAGGATTGTCATTTGACAACACCAAATATAGACATATATATACTATATGTGATTGGAATGTACCAGATAGGTCAGTTCTAGAACTATCATTACTGTGCATAAGCAAGTATGAGAGAACTTTACCTCAGTTACACAGTATGTGTAATGTGGCTGAGGGAAAGGTGTGAAATTCCGACTCATGTCTCAAGCACCCCAAACATGCAGGTGCTAGTGTATGTGACTCAGGCATGCTTGTAACTCCAACACACCCCTTCAAACTGTAAATTTACCTATTTACCTGCATTGCCAATAAACCTGTGTGAAGCATGGGGTTAACATTGCACATGGGTAGTTAATAGAATCAAAGAATTATTTGGTGAAATGAAACTACATACATTAAATGCAAATGTAAATACATATTTAATCAGGCTTTGGCAACACCTCTTTGTATACAATATTAGTGTTACGACCATGCTATTCTGACTTCTGACACTCTGGCAGTTCCACCCTGTTTCTAACATTCTGATACTTCCAATAGTCCCACCCTTTGTGATATCCTTTCCCCATTCGACTCCATTGCTCTGACTCTTCAGACTTGATTTGCAGCACAGCAAGACAATATGTCCAACCCCTCTGGAGTCCCGTTGTTCTGTCATGTCAAATATGCTTTCTGTCCCGTTCTTCTTTTGCCCGTTGTTCTTATTTCCTGATTAGTTACTTACCTTGTATATCATATCTGACTTCTGCTTTCTTTGGAACATGCTTAGCAGTACAGCATTACATGTTGCCTCAGCTATTTGTATAAAACCCCACATGTATGCTCTCGATTCTGCAGTCAGATAATCACCTTTGATATGTGATTCCCTTTGCTCTATCTCCTGTTCTTAGCACAGCGAGTATTGCAAGATTCTCCATCCCTCTGCTTTCCGACCTCTGCCTCTCTGCCTTACCACTTTCTGCCTTGCGACTCAGTTTCTGACCTTTGACTTACTTCAACACATTCCGACTTCTGACTTCTGATCTGAAATACTTAGGAGGATAGTTCATCGGGGGCACAACACACAAGTTGAAGCTGCTGTTTTTTCTAGTTCCAACTTCCAGGAGTCATGATATGTGACAATTAGAAGTTTTGTTCCCCTCCCATCAAAGAACATGGACTCTGTTCCAATTAGTGCCTCTTAACACTGAAACATAAAAATGTCCATGTGAAAATACAATGTATCGTAAGTCTATGCCTACCGTGCCAAGAGACTGCCCTTGAGACTTGTTGATAGTCCTGGCAAAGGCCAGCCTGACAGGAAACTGGCAACATTGGAGCTCAAATGGCAAGGTCTGAGGTGGCTGTCTGTAAATAACCCACTTACCCACATTGCCCCTATGAATGTGCTAAGATAGATGTTGTTTAAATGCAGCACCTTTATATAAGCTCAGGACCATCCAATGGTGAGCTCAATAACACTCGAAGGCAGAAACTTTTTGCCAAACTGCTTCCTAGATTCTCTTTGGGTTATGCATAGCGACAACCTCTAGGAGAGACTTGGGAAATATCGACATTACTGGAGGAGAAATATGATGTTCAAAGTGTGACACAAGAAAATTTCCAAATTATTTTTTTGATGTCCTAGAGTGATTCCATGCAATTTTGGTATTTGGAGCGACATAATTTGGCGGTCACGTGAAGGATCATGTGACACATGTCAGCTTTGGAAGTCAAAGAAAAAAATTTATACCACCACTCCTAGGCCCTTCCTACCCTTCCGCTTCTCAAAATAGTTATATTTGAAGAATCTGAGCTACAAGATAGGGCAAAAATCTAAAAATAAGGCTTTGCGACTCCATAATCTCAAAACTGCATGTTCAAGGCCACCAAAGGCTACAGTCACGGTTGCAGAGGATTCAGAGGATTCAGATGATGAGTACATACCTTCTGTTGATGAGCACACTTCACATGCAGCTGAATGAGAGGATGGTGCTTCTAGATAGCTTCCGGTGCTTGGAGATGAAGGATTTATTTTAGGGTCAGATGATGAAGAGGCTGAAGAGGCTGAAGATGAAATATGTACTGATGCTGAGCTATTGATCTTTGCAGAAACACTGCAGAGGGCTCATGATGCTGCTGTGCTGCCGCTGAAGAAGAGAGACAAAAGAAGAGAAAGTGATCAAGACACTACACTAGGAATTCAGTGAGGTCAAAACAACGGTAGGCTGCAAAAAAGAAAAGGTATAACTGTCATGACCTGTTCATTATTGTACCAAGTTACCCCCATTTTCCCTGTCATCCCTCCATCTCTATGTTCACTCCATTCGCCATTTGCTAGATTCACCGAATGACCATTTGCTACTTGCATCATTCGCCTGCAGTCACACCATCAAACACAATTGACATCCTCTAACCAGTGTGATGGTTCATCACTGGCCCCATCACCTTCCTGATTCGATCCCCTTTAGGTGTTCCTATGGCTGGCATGCATTCGCGGGACATCCTACCTGTAGATCATGCAGGGTCGACCCCCTATACCAAGAGTCTGTGCAGGGTAAGATGTATACAGGTCTCAAGGTGTGTTTTTTTACTTATGTACCTTTGTCTGCTTTCCCCCCACCATTGTTTCATGTTTGCACTACTGCTTCATTGTAAATAACCTGTGTATCTACATGTACAATAGTTATTACATAATCCCAGTGGGTCCCTTAGGGACCCACTGTATAGTTTATGCGTGTGCACTGGCATTAGCTAAGATACAATGTACATAGTTGATTTATGGTCTCACTATGTCACATGGGAGCAAAACAGGGTAAAACATATGCAAAGTGCATGGTGCACCCATAAGTAACCAATGGCACAAATCCTTAGTAACATTTGTCTCAAAGGATAGCCAATGAAATGAAGAGTAAGCATTGTCTCACAATGTCACATGGGAGGAAAACAGGGTAAAGCATATGCAAAGGAACACAAACCTTTACATGTTGTATGCATAATAGAAGACTAATCTAATATATCCTATGTTAAGACTATACGTCCTACTGAGGTTCATCTCTCAACCAGAGCCGAATCGGGATCTTGGAACAGAGGGCTTGGCTTCAACCTCATGGGTTGTGCCCACTCAGTGTTCCGCCCTAATTTTGGGAACAGGCTTGGCTATAAGCTGAGAATTGGGAACGGTATCAGGCGGGAGAGTTTACTGTACAAGGAGCTAAGTTGATATCTGAACTGAGGAACTACGATACAAGATTTGGGGCTTATGTAGTAAAGTAGTATGCAGGGTCAGGGGGATCAATGATCAGAACTAGGGACAAGGGGAACAATGGGTTGAACATATGGGGAACTAACTAAGAAGGGGAATCAGGATTGATGGAAGGGTACAAAGAGAACCTGAGGAAAGCCGAGTGAAATCCAAGGTTCCCAAGTGAGTACCAAAGCTGAGGCTTCGGGACCAGACTTGGGAATGGATTGTAACATCCTAGAAGGATGTACATTATTGTCAATCTGAACACCCTCCCATGAGCTTGGGCTTGGGTTCATAATCACAAGGCTCGAGCATGGCATTCATAAGCCTCAGAGGGACAGCTTGAGGTATCACTGCTAAGTAACCAGCCAGAGGCTAGGTTCTTACACTGACCTCCCTCTCGGAATCTCATTCTATAACCTCAGACCTTTCCTCAGGTCTCCTCCCCAAGCTCGGTCAACCCCCCTCTGAAGGATTGTGTCATAACAGCTTCCAACCACTGTCTAACACTCCTTTCCCCAATGAGTGATGCTTTGCCAGAGCATGCTGACCTAACTTCCCCTCACACTAGCAACTCTGGCCCAGGTGCTCTGGACTGGATGTGAGCCCATGGGGTCTCAGTTGTTTCCCTACACTCACAAGATCCAATTGTCAAGACTCATTTCCTCCTATCATACAATCTATCTGCCACAGTTTCCTTAATGGCAGTAGATACTTAATTATATCTTGCATAGTATAAAAGTGCATCATAAGCATATGGCACTTCAAGCACTATAATTGATACTCTCTGTCTCTCACAGAAGTGGTGGAGTTGCAGTTGGCAGGAATTGGTACACAGCATAGTCATAACAGTTCTTATCTGAGCTCAATTCTCTCCTGTCTTGAGAGTAGGTGGGAAAGCAATGTTGAAGGGAATATGCCTTTGGTGGTTGCAAATCAACTGTAAGGACCCGGCCTTTGGCCAGTTACTTACCGGTACAACCTTTTTTCCGAGCCCAAGCCTTGTGATACTCGTGCCCAAGTACTGTGATTCTAAACCCGAGCCCAAGCCCAAGCCTGAGCTCATATCTGACCTTGATCACCACCGGGTGATCCAGGTGATGGCTCTGAAGGTTCTGACAATGATCAGGACCTCCTGAACCTGCCACCCGAAGACCTCAGTGACCTTGAGGACAACAAGCTAATGCGTCGAGTATTCATAAAGCTCGCTAAGCCTCACGAGTCTGAAGCCCGAGCCAAGGTCAAGGAACCAGACACTTATGATGGTACTGACCAGGCCAAGCTTTGCACCTTCTTCCTCCAATGTGTACTCAACTTCAGAGATCGCCCCTCAGCTTTCAAAACTGGGGCATTGAAGGTACAGTATGCTATCTCTTACTTGTCGGGTTCAGCCCTCCAGTACTTTGAACCGGCAATCCTCGGCGAAGTCCAGATCGGCTCGAGGACTGGGACAGCTTCAAGGCCGACCTTGAGCTCAACTTTGGCCCCTACGACAATGCTGCCCAAGATCGGCCTCAAGAAGATTGTTATGAAAGAGCACCACAAAGCTGCATGATTCTTCATTGACTTCGCCCAAGCTTCAACTCGGACTCAGTGGAACGATGCTGCACTCTGACACTTTGCATAAGATAGAGGACACCCTAATAGGGCACCCTTATGTAATCTAGTTTAGCACAATATTTTGAGCTCAAATAGATGTTCACACGGTCAATTTTTCGCAACTTTGCGTCCTACAATCCATGCAAATAACCTCTAGAAATGATTCCTAGGAAACAGAATATTATTTGAATAAAAATTGAGCTGTATATAGACTAAAAAACTTGAATTTTACAAAAGTGCAGGAAATCACTTCTATGATGCAAGGACATGCTCAGAAAATTTTTGGGTGGGGACGATGAAGAAATTTGGCCGCTTATGTAATCGATCATGTGACATCAGCGGAGCGCGAAAATTGAAGAAAAGCTCGCTGAACCAACCGCATCTCTGTACCTTGTGCATCCAGCAGGGGCCGGAACTCTAAAGCGCGATTAGCATGCCTCAAAGACCTGAGAAAGGGTGCCTCCAATGACCATGGTGTAACTGTAGAGGATGATGCCACAAACTGGGAGGATGAGTCTGATGACGCGGATTACAACCAGACCACCTTGGGAACAATGCAGGAGAGCTCAAACATGGAGGGAGAGGGCTCAGAAGCTGGTGTTGAAGAGATCCATGGCCAATTAGCTTTTGTGGAGGATGACCTGTCTGATGATGAATCAGACTTGGACTCTGAAGATGGGGACTGGGAGTTGGATGATGAAGAGGAAGCAGAGATCAATGATGAAGCAGCACTGCTCACCTTTTCTGAGGTGCTTCGGACAGGCCAAGAGCTTGCAACAGCTGCTGAAAAGCTGAAATGGGGTCAAAAGCGCCCCCGGCAATACACGAAAAATTCTGCACGGACACTCAGGCGACGAAAAGGTCTTCAGGAAAAGCTTGCAGCTATGGGACAGCCCTCAATATCAGCCTGGATGCAATCCGTGAAGGAGACTGCTAAAAACAATAGGGAGGACTCAGAGACTGTTTGTGATTCTGTGGAAATGCAAGATGGACCTGCATCTCCAGAGATGGTAAGCGTTTTAGATAGCAATGACAGCATTGCTTACAAGGTCTCCAGCACCAATACCATGACTTCCAAGAGGAAGAAGAGGAAGAATCCTCAGAGGACTCTGCCACTGAAGAGGTGAATTCTAAGAATATATTGGCAGACCGTCAATTGCCTGTTAACAAACTCTTGGAGGAGATGCGAAAGGGCCGCATACCAATCGATGATCAAAATGAAGAAGAAACGACTGCAGATGGAGCATTGAACATCTTGAATTACAAGAATTTCCCCAAACTGCGTTGAGCAAGAGCAAAACTGAGTGTCAAAGCACGTGATCCAAAACTTGCTGTTATCTTTCGTTCACGAATTACTGCAATGGTTGGGACCCTCAACTTGTACATGGACACAGAGCTGTCATATTCATGGAGAGAGGCCTCTCTGGTTGTTGCTAAATCACTGAGGATTGGAGTTCAGAGTGGATCAAAATGAGTGTGTAACATACGCACCTGGATTCATCAATTCCTTGCCTCTGGCAAACTACCCACTCATCGTCAAGGTCAGAACCATTCCTCCATCTTGGACCATGAAGATTTTGCAAGAGATCCAGCTTCATCTGATGGAAAAGGCCAAGGGTGGCTATGTTCGAGCGCAGGATATTGTAGACTTTGTTGCAACACCTGAGATGCAAGTGAAGTTAGGATAAAAAGCACGAAATATCTCAGTGAGGACTGCCCGACGATGGCTGAAGAAGTTAGATTGGCGATATGGTCGAAAGAAGAATGGCATGTACATTGATGGTCATGAACGAGAAGATGTTGTTCAATACCGAAAGGAGTTCCTTACACAATGGAAAGAGTATGAAAAACGCATGTTTACCTATGACAATGATGGGAACATTGATAACACCCTGAGAGGCTTCCCAGTTCCTCAAAAGGGCCAATTTCGACTCATTCTAGTCACCCATGATGAATCCACATTCTATGCATTTGGTCGCCGAAAGACTCAATGGTCTCATTCAAGTGAAAAAGCAACCCCACAGCGCAAAGGTGAAGGTGCCTCCTTGATGATTTCTGACTTTGTGACCTCAGAATGGGGACAGCTTACTGATGGCAATGAGTGCATACCTTTCCAACCCAGTAACAATCACTGACTGGTTTGCTGAATTTAGTGAGGCACGCATCATTTTCAAAGCTGGGAAGGACCGTGATGGATACTTATCCTGTGATGACCTGATGCGACAGGTAGAAAAAGCAATTGACATCTTTGAATCTAAGGTCAATGGATTTGCCACTGGCCTCTTTGCATTTGACAATGCCCCTAGCCACCAAAAGCAAGCTGCTGATGCCCTTTCTGCACGAAAAATGCCCAAGGGTGCAAGCAAGGATTGGGTGCCAAATAAAGACACACCAAGGATGCGAAATGGTTCTTTTGGGACTGGTGCTAATCAGCAATCACAAGATTTTTATTACCCACATGACCATCCGTCAATGCCTGGATGGTTTAAAGGCATGGAGACTATTATTCGTGAGCGGGGTCTTTGGCCACAAACGGCAACCTTGAATGCCCAGTGTCCAGGCTAATGCAGGCAAGGCAGCCTGCTGCTGCCGGCATCGTTTATTTTGTCAGCCCGACTTCTGTTCACAGAAATCACAGCTTGAGGAGTACATCACCTCCCGTGGCCACATTTGTGAATTTTATCCAAAATTTCATTGTAAGCTCAACTTTATTGAGCAATACTGGGGTGCAGTCAAGTTCTGATACAGATCAAGTGCACAAACAACAGATATGGATGCCATGGAGCGCAATGTGATTGCATGCCTTGACGATATCCCATTGATCCAAATTCGGCGGTCAGTGGTTTCCACATCATCTGAATATGGATTACTCATTGTTTTTTTTTTTTTTTTTTTTTTTTTTTTTTTGGAGTAGCTATGCAAATAGATCTGCCAGATTCATTTCAGCATACTCACAAGGCCTTTCTGGCTCAATGGCTGCCTGGGAAAACTGAAGGTATCATGGACACCGGACATTACCCCCTTGGATGGCTGAGAAAGCAAAGGCTGCCTATGCATAGCACTTTGGTACTTAATACATTACAATACATAGACTATGGGTGGGGAGGCATCCTTGATGTGAAATCTAATGTGTAGTTTTTTTTTTTTTTTACTCGACTTCAAGATTTTGGCCACTTGTAGGGTTAGGGTTAGAGATTATGTAAGGGTGCCCTATCAGGGCGTCCTCTATCTTATAAAGGCCTGGCCAGACGAATCAAGGATGACCTACTTCACTTCCCTTGATTCTGCAGCCTTGCCGAGCTTAGGAACTTCGTGCTGGAATGCGACAGCCGTTACTGGGAGCGTAAGGAATATGATGCTATGCCAATGGTCATAGCTCCCAGCCTGTGTGCCCCACTAATCAGTCCAGCAGCAATGCCGCTAACAACAATCAGTCTCTAACAACAACAAGAACCTCAACAAGACCAACAACAACAGCAAGGGTTCCAACAACAACTCCTCGGCCAACAACAAAAGCCAGCCCAACATCTCGAGCAAGCTTGGGAAAGACGGTAAATTGCTTCCCGACGAATGCCACCATCGGATTTACCAAGGCCTTTGCCTGCTTTGTGGCACCAAGGGCCACATAGTCAAGGACTGCCCGAAGAACAAGTCTACCAACGGTAGCGGCTCCAAATGTCGGGCAATGAAGACCTCTAACGAGGGGACTTCAGCCTCCATTACTGAGGTGAAAAAAATAAGTAGCAACCTTGGAACCACACGATCCGAGGATTGTGGTAACCTCACCCGTGTGCTCAGACTCAGCACCACTTCTCATTCATTGTCCAAAGATTCCCTTAATGTAGATCTAACCTCGCCTTCGCTCCCCAACATCTCTTTTGTTGCATTAGTTGACTGTGGGTCTTCTGATTGTTTTATTGAATCCAAATTTGTCCAGAAGTACTCTATGCCTGCTTATCCTGTCTCTCCTATACCCTTGAAACTATTTGACAGTAGTACTAACACTACTGCCATTACCCAAGCTCGGGAATCAGGGATGATCGGAAGTACGAAGGGAAACCCAAAGGAAGCTGAGAAAATACCCAAGGTTCCCGAACCAGAGCCGAAGCTGAGCTTCAGTCCGGATTTGGGTACGGGTCGTAACACCGGCCAACAACAATGGGTTACGTTCTATGTAACCTCGCTCAACTCAAGTTGCTTGGTGGTACTTGGCCACAACTGGCTCACCCGCTACAATCCATCGATTGACTGGGTATTGGGCAGTATTACTTTCAAGACCATCAATTTAACCGCGACTCCAGCAACCATTGCGACTTCAGCCTGCTCAGCTTCGGCTAGGACCTCAACTTCACCTATAGCATCTTCGCCCCCACCTCCGACCTCGCCTCCGAAGTTACAAGCACCACTTGTTTCCCTAATCAATGCGCCCGCTTTTCTGCGCACATCCAGGTTAGAAGGATCTGAAGTGTTTCAACTCAACCTGGCTTCACCTGAGCTCCTCATCCGAGGAGCAACGTCGGGAGAAGGCTCCCCAAAGCTTTCTGAGAGCATTAAAAAACATGTTCCCAAAGTATATCACGAATTTGCAGATGTGTTCAGCAAAGCACCCGCTGACACTCTAGCTCCCCACTGACCCCACAATATCAAGATCAACCTTGAAGAAGGGACCTTGCCACCTATTGGTCCCATCTACTCCCTCCCCACTTCCAAACTCATGGCACGCCGCGAGTTCATTGACAAGCATTTGAACATTGGTTTCATCCGACCTTCACGCTCGCCTCATGGTGCACTGGTATTGTTTGTCTGCAAAAAAAGATGGCTCACTTTGGTTGTGTGTTGACTTCCGAGGTTTAAACAAAATTTCGAAAAAAGATTGGTATCCATTGCCATTGATTGCTGACTTACTTGAGGCTCCAAAGAATGCTCGCATCTATATGAAGATTGACCTTAGTCATGCTTACCACCTCGTAAGGGTGGCCGAGGGTGACGAATGGAAAACCGCCTTCAGGACTCGCTATGGGTCCTTTGAATGGTTGGTTATGCCATTTGGTCTCACTAATGGCCCTGCTGCTTTCCAGAGATTCATGAATGAGATTTTCGCTGACCTTTTGGATGTTTGCGCGGTGGTATACTTGGATGACATTCAAATCTATTCTAGTGACCCCCCCAAACATGTTGAACATGTCAAGGAAGTCCTGCGACAACTACAACTCAACAACCTCTTCGCAAAGGAGGATAAGTGCGAGATTCATCGCAACTCGGCTGAATTTCTTGGCTACATTCTCTCTCCCGAGGGCCTCACTATGGCGGATGATAAGGTAAAGGTCATTCAAGACTGGCCTGAACCTCACAAAGTTCGCGACATCCAGTCCTTCCTCAGTTATGCAAATTTCTACCGATGTTTCATTCATAACTACTCCGACATCACCATTCCCTTAACCTGACTTACCTGCAAGGGTACCCCTTGGAATTTTAGATTAAGGTGTTAGATGGTGCTTTTGAAAAATGATTTCTATTGCTCAGCGGTTGGGACCACTATGTCTGACCCTCTCCTGTGTGCTGACTAAGCCTCTCGAGGCACATCCAGCACTGATGAATGGAAGTCACGTGACCATGTCGACGAGAGAATGGTCTCGATCTAAGGGATAACTAAGTCAAAAGGCTTCGCTTTTGAGATAGTCTAGAGTAAACAGTAATAGTGAACTCTCAACGAAGAATTGGAGTAAACTATCGAGATTTAAGTTCTATAGCTATCAAACAAGACTATAGTGACTTCGAGGGGTGAAACAGTTGATTCTGGATGACTGATTCATACATTCATAGTAGCTACTTATACTATATAGTGGTGTTCGAGATAGTGAGTCAATGGGTCGAAAAACTACTTGTAACTAGAGGGGTGACTACTTGTAGTCATAAAATCATGGGAGTGATGGGGATAGTATCAGGGTTGTTAAGCTTTGGAATAGAGTCTTGTACCCATTATACAAAGCCCCTGTCTACAAGGTGTCAAGATAGTAGTCAGCTGGTTGTGTCATGGAAAATAGAAATTCAATCCCTCCTGCCTAGCATAAATGCTAGTCTTGGTGATGGGGCTGCTGTCTCTGTGCCTCTTCTGTGGGGCAGCTGATTGAGCACACGTATTAGGAATGACATTCTGAGGTCATTCCGCGACATCCGGTGCTCCTGCGCAGTCTATACTCCTATGCGGCGTTTGGTGCCCGCACCTCCTCGGTGCCTGTGGCCTGGCGCCTGTTGACGTCATGGCTGATGCCATCAGTCGATAGGCGCGCTGTCTCTGATCGGCCGCACGTGGTTGACGCCCATATCCCTGTATCTTATCTAATCTGTAGATAAGATAGCTGTTCATGATGTCATGTATCTGTCGTCTGTGTCGATGTCCGTCGTAAGTGTTGTTCCTATCTTTTTAGTTGTTTTTCTTTTCTCTTCTTTATTAGTTTCTTTGTATACATAGATGACTTAAAATAGAATAGTTGTGTATATCACAACATGGAACTTTTCCAAGAATTATCGACAAGCTTTCAACTTGTTGAAAAAAGCGTTCACCACTGCTCCTATCCTTACCCACTGGATTCCTGACCTCCCACTAATCGTAGAGACTGAGGCTTCAGATTACGCCCTTGCAGTGATCTTATCATTGCAAACCTCGGAAGGCGAACTTCATCCTGTCGCTTTCCACTCCTGCATGTTCACCTCTACTGAACTCAACTATGATGTTCACGACAAGGAGCTCCTGGCGATCCTTGAAGCCTTTCAATGCTGGAAACACTACCTTGAGGGTTCTGGCGACCCTGTTGACCTTATAACCAATCACAAGAACCCCAAATACTTTTCAACCACGAAGCTCTTCACCCGCCGACAAGCTCGTTGGTCAGAATACCTCTCTCAGTTCAACCTTGCCATCCGTTTCTGACCTGGTCGCCTCGGAACGAAGCCTGACTCTCTCACTAGATGATGGGACATCTACCTTAAAGAGGGGACTAGCGACTATGCCACCATAAACCCACAGAACCTACAGCCAGTGTTTACTCAACACCAGTTGGTATCGTCCCTTAGAGCTACTAACCGTGCTCCTGTCGTACTCCGAGCCACTTCACTGCTTGATACCACTTCGACCCGAATAACCCGATCGTCATCGAGACGGATGCCTCCAACTACGCCATCGCCGCCATCATCTCCCAGATCACCCCCCAGATCCGAGCTGACATCCTAGCGAACCTTCCCTCAGACCCCATAGCCAAGTCGCACCTCGGCTTGGTTAATGACCTGAGATGGACCACAGACCCCGAGGGCTTCCTCAAGCTTGACAACCGAACCTATGTTCCAGTGGCCCAAGATCTTCGACTTTGCATCCTTCAGTACAAGCACGACTACATTCTCTCGGGACACTTCGGGGTCAACAAGACCTTAGAGCTGATCTGATGAGACTATACTTGGCCAGGGATTAGATCCTTTGTCAAGGAGTATTGCAAAACTTGCACCACTTGTATGCAAAGCAAGCCGTAACGTCACAAGCCCTATGGTCTCCTCAAACAACTCCCCGTTCCTGAGAAGCCTTGGAATTCCATCTCTATGGATTTCATTGAGCAGCTCCCACCTTCATCCGAGTTCACCTCCATACTAGTGATTGTTGACTGTTTGACTAAGCAGGTTATCTTCATCCCAACCACAGACAAGATACTCTCGCAAGAGCTTGCTCACCTCTTTGTCTTTCATGTCTTTTCCAAGCATGGAGTCCCCTTGCACGTCACCTCGGACAGGGGTTCCTAGTTCATCTCCCACTTCTGACGTTCTCTAGGGAAGGCCTTGGACATGCAGTTGTATTTCACCTCGGGATATCATCCCAAGGGTGATTGTCAAACCGAGCGTGCTAACCAAACCTTGGAACAGTACCTTGGAATCTATTGCAACTATCAGCAGTCCAATTGGGCTTCACTCCTTCCCCTCGCCAAGTTTTCTTACAACAATGCACCTAGCACAACCACTGGTATATCCCCGTTCTTTGCTAACAAGGGTTACCACCCCAACCTTGTGGTCCACCCTGAGCGCGACCTCGCCTCGGCACAAGCTCGAGACTTTGTGGTTGACCTGGACGAGCTCCACCAAAAACTTCGCTAAGCCATCCTCAAGGCTCAGAAGACCTACCAAGCCTCAGCTGATGTTTGTTGCAAGCCTGCCCCTGATTTCCAAGTAGGATCCCTTGCCTTTGTAAAGGCACAGTACTTCAGAACAACTCGGCCCACGAAGAAGCTCGCTGAGAAGTTTTTGGGTCCTTTTGAGATCATTTCCCGAGTGGGTACTCACTCCTTCACCCTTTGGCTTCCAGAACACATGCATTCAGTCCATCCAGCATTCCACATATCCATGCTCGAACCAGCCTTGTACCATTCTGAACCGAGTCCAGCCTCCTCTGCCCCCAGTTGTTATTGATGGTGAACCCAAGTTTGAAGTCTCAGAAATCCTCGACTCGAAAATCAATAATAGACCGAAGAGCTGCAAGCTACTCTATCTCGTTAGGTGGACTGGTTACCAGGGTACCAACCAAGAAACCTCGTGGATCATTGCCTCTGAGCTTGATCATGCCTCGGAGCTGGTCACAGACTTTCACGGGTCTTATCTGGGCAAGCCGGGGCCTTTGACTGCTTTATTATCATTTCCTTGTTTAACCCCCATGACCCCCAGTAGTTAGATAACAAAAAAATCCTCGCAATCAAGCAACAAAAAAAGAGAAAAAACGTCAAGAAAATTCCATTATTCTCATTAGCTAGTTTACTCCAACATCCTCATATCCTCCACCTCGCTCTCCTCGCTATCCTTGCCCATCTCATCCTCGTTACTACTACTACTCCACTCCACTAAACCCCCATTTCCTCCATATTCTGCCAAGTCCCTCGCTGCCTGCATCCACTTCAAGTAATTCCTCCTCCACCTTATCCGCATGAACTCTACATCTGCCCTGTTTATCCTGTCATTCGCCGCCCTGAACTCCCCCAGCAGCTCGCACACTTTCTCCCCAACCTCACCAACCTTCTGTCCCACATCCCTCACCGCCACTATCAGCTCCCTCATCTCCGCACTTCACTCCGACCTTTTGGTCTTCTTGTCCTTCTTTGGCTTCCGACCCTCCTCCACCTCGGTTTCCTTCCCCTCACTCTGCCTCACTTCCCCAACCTCCCTTTCCTTCCCCTCACTCTGCCTCGCTTCCTCCATCTCTTTTCCCTTCTCCTCACTCTGCCTTGCTTCCATCCGCTCCACCCTCGCCTCCAAGTTTTGCACGACCCAGTCGCTTGAGTCGCCGTCCTCAACCTCGTGCTGAACCTTGGCCTCCTTCTTTGGCCTCGGTCCATCCTCGCTGTCCTCACTCCGTGCACGCTTCCTCCCCTCGCTTGCCTGGCCCTTCCCCATGTTCGCCTTGCCGCCTCTGCCGCGGCGACTGTGGGCTATACTGCAGCCCAGCGACCGTGTCTGGCGCCATATGCAAGCCGCCCCCCGAGGTCAGTAAGACCAAAGTCGAGGCTCACGGCGCACAGACATGTGTAATTGCACTCCTTGCAGTGCACACACCTTGCCTCGGCCTTGCTTGCGATCTGCCACTCGTGAGGCCCGCCGTCGGCAAGCTTGTACCCGTATAGCGACAGGTCAGTCGGGTGGTATGCAAACAGCATACGCTTGCACTATTCAAGTCAGCGACGTTCATCATAAGACCACACAACACTCACCTTTTTGCCTTTTGGCCCTTCCTGCCACGGCTCCTGCATATCGATGGCACCATCATCCTCGATGGGCCTCAGAGCAGCCTCGGGCTGAACCTCGGGCATAACTTCACCCGAGGGGCTGTCCCCCTGAGAGAGCAGAGGTTGGTCGAACACATTGCTGGCAGAGTTGAATAGAGCTTGCGGGCGCACCATATTCGCTGGCACTTGGTTTTGCCGCCTCCTACCCAGCCTTTTATCTAACCTCGGCTATGATTTAAGCTTCGCCTTTCTGGCTACTTAACATTGGGCCTGTATCTAGATTCGAGGATAGGCAAACCTTGTTCATATTACCGCCTCGAGGGTCTCGGCCATAAGGGGGGAATACTGTAAGGACCCGGCCTTTGGCCGGTTACTTATGAGTACAACCTTTTTTCTGAGCCCGAGCCTTGTGATACTTGTGCCCGAGTACTGTGATTCTAAGCCCGAGGCTGAGCTCATATCCAACCTTGCTCCCATGCCCGAATCCCCTTAGTTACTTATTCTGTTCCATCATGCATCATTTGTATATTGACCTTGCCCTGATTCCCCCATATATGCTCGCCCCTGACCCATACTCTCACCCATATATAAACCCCTTGTATGCATTCCTATTCTTCAGTCTGAATCAACTATCGTACTCTTTGATCCTTAGCCAGTTTGTAAGTCTTCACCTCTTAAGCCAAACCTCGCCTCTTATTCGTTTACCTCCGAAGTTGGGACTCGTACATAGGGTCGGCACAGCACATAAGCTGAAGCCAAGTCCCTCTCCGACCTCCCTATCAGAACCTCGCTCTGTAACCTCAGACCTTACCTCAGGTTTCGCCCCCGAGCTCGGTCAACCTTACGAAGGATCGTATCGTAACATCAACACAAATTCCATTATATAAGCTATGGTGTCCCTTCTAATCTTCAGCATTCAGGTATATACACTATGTAACATTGGGTTTTCTAATTGTGAACTACAATTATATAGTGGAATGAATGTGACAAAAAAAAGAATGAAAATATAGTAGCCTTTCAAAGATCTTTAATAATGACAAAAACAATCAAGAGCATGAATTTTTAGATTAAAAGTAAGGACAGAAGCAAAAGCCCAATTAATGTTTTAAATTTTAGTTACCACATTTCTTGGTGAGTTTTCTAGTAGTATGGAAGCAGCTAAATATATTTACTTTCTCTGTCTTTTTTAGACTATAGCTTTGACAAGTGTTTCTTACAGCTTTTTACACTTATGGTTTATAATTGAGAAAACACTAAATGTGGTGCAAGTGTTTTGTTACACAAAAGACTTTAAAGTTTTTGGGAAAATCTTGGCTGTCTTTTAAACAGTTTTTCAAACCAAAAATTCTTCTATACCGCCAATATTGGGAAAAGCCTAGCTTGTGTCTATCCATATGTTTGGGCTTGTGTCAGTATGTTGGGATGCTCCTCACCAAGGACCCTCTTCCATTCCTCCATGACTTTAATATCCAGGTTCTGAGCATCCTTCCACTGGCCCAGACTCCGATAGGTTGCAGCAAGGCTGCCCATGGTGGTCAGTGTGTCAGGATGCTTGTCACCAAGGACCCTCTTCCTTGCCTCCATGACTTTAATCTGCAGCTCCTGAGCATCCTTCCACTGGCCCTGACTCTGATAGGTTGCAGCAAGGTTGGCGATGGCAGTCAGTGTGTGAGGATGCTCCTCACCAAGGACTCTCTTGCTTGCCTCCATGACTTTAATCTCCAGCTCCTGAGCATCCTTCCACTGGCCCAGACTCCGATAGGTTGCAGCAAGGTTTCCCATGGCATTCAGTGTGTAAGGATGCTCCTCACCAAGGACCCTCTTGCTTGCCTCCATGACTTTAATCTCCAGCTCCTGAGCATCCTTCCACTGGCCCAGACTCCGATAGGTTCCAGCAAAATTGGCGATGGCAGTCAGTGTGTGAGGATGCTCCTCACCAAGGACCCTCTTCCTTGCCTCCATGACTTTAATCTGCAGCTCCTGAGCATCCTTCCACTGGCCCTGACTCTGATAGGTTGCAGCAAGGTTGGCGATGGCAGTCAGTGTGTGAGGATGCTCCTCACCAAGGACCCTCTTCCTTGCCTCCATGACTTTAATCTCCAGCTCCTGACCATCCTTCCACTGGCCCAGACTCCGATAGGTTGCAGCAAGGCTGCCCATGCTAGTCAGCGTATCAGGATGCTCCTCACCAAGGACTCTCTTGCTTGCCTCCATGACTTTAATCTCCAGCTCCTGAGCATCCTTCCACTGGCCCAGATTCCGATAGGTTGCAGCAAGGTTTCCCATGGCATTCAGTGTGTGAGGATGCTCCTCACCAAGGACCCTCTTGCTTGCCTCCATGACTTTAATCTCCAGCTCCTGAGCATCTTTCCACTGGCCCAGATTCCAATAGGTTGCAGCAAGGCTGCCCATGGTGGTCAGTGTGTCAGGATGCTCGTCACCAAGGACCCTCTTCCTTGCCTCCATGACTTTAATCTGCAGCTCCTGAGCATCTTTCCACTGGCCCAGACTCCAATAGGTTGCTGCAAGGTTGGCCATGGTAGTCAGTGTGTGAGGATGCTTCTCACCAAGGACCCTCTTGCTTGCCTCCATGACTTTAATCTCCAGCTCCTGAGCATCCTTCCACTGGCCCAGCCTCCGATAGGTTCCAGCAAAATTGGCGATGGCAGTCAGTGTGTGAGGATGCTCCTCACCAAGGACCCTCTTCCTTGCCTCCATGACTTTAATCTGCAGCTCCTGAGCATCCTTCCACTGGCACAGACTCCGATAGGTTGAAGCAAGGTTTCCCATGGCATTCAGTGTGTGAGGATGCTCCTCACCAAGGACCCTCTTGCTTGCCTCCATGACTTTAATCTCCAGCTCCTGACCATCTTTCCACTGGCCCAGACTCTGATAGGTGCCAGCAAGGCTGTCCATGGCGGTCAGTGTCTTGGGATGCTCCTCACCAAGGTCCCTCTTCCTTGCCTCCATGACTTTAATCTGCAGCTCCTGAGCATCTTTCCACTGGCCCAGACTCCGATAGGTTGCTGCAAGGTGGGTCATGGCAGTCAGTGTGTGAGGATGCTCCTCACCAAGGACCCTCTTGCTTGCCTCCATGACTTTAATGCCCAGCTCCTGAGCATTCTTCCATTGGCCCAGATTACGATAGGTTCCAGCAAGGCTGCCCATGGCAGTCAATGTGTTGGGATGTTCCTCACCAAGGTCCCTCTTCCTTGCTTCCATGACCTTAACATGCAGCTCTTGAGCATCCATCCATCGCCCTGCTTCATCAAACACTTGTGCAAATTTATTTGCCATGTCTGGATTTGCACCTTTTCTATGTTGCTCATTAATATGAGAGAGAAGAGATCTCCTAAAGGTGTAGTCCTCTGTACTCTCTCCAAATGGGATAGAAAGTGCTAGTATCTGCATCATGCACCCTTGGTTATGCTCCTGCTCTGCCACCCCCAGCCTTTCTCCAGCCCAAGCATGTACTAGTGGATGAAGGAAAAATGTATAGTCTCCCTCATTAGTGGTGATCAATGAGTAAGAAGTTAATTCATTAATGACCTCCTGAAATTGAAAGTCACTCCAGGTACCATTTGTGGCTTGAAAGTTGTGTAGGAACTGTCTTGCATCATCAAATGGCCCATCTGGATCTATGAGAGCTGCCCTCTGAAATATGCTCTTGGAAATACCCCTATAATGCAGACATGCAAACAGGTGTAGCAGGCTTGCTGCTTTAGGACTTAGCCTTTTAAAGCTGATTTCCCATGTTGCATATACTCCCCACTGATAGTTATCGATCATCTGTACAGAGTGCTTGTTCATCAGCTGAACCCGATCCTTCAGGAGAATATTCAGGTATTCATTCAAGCTGCACCCCTTTGAGATATAGGCACCTGCTTGTACAATAGCAAGGGCAAGGTAACCAAGTTCTTTGGCAATCAGAGCTGCCAAACCATGATCCTTTGGGGAACCTTCAGCTGTAGAGAACAGGAGGAGCAAATGAATTGCTTCATCAGGATTCATGCCTGACACATGCCAGTTGGAGCTGGGTGCATGCACACGACACTCCACATTGCGACTTGTCACAATGATGTTTCCATGCTTGCATGCTGGGAAGAACTTTTGAAGGTTTATATCTGGGTCATCAGCATTGTCCAGGAAGAGCAGCCACGCTTGGTGTTGTCCAGAAAGCCATAGAAGAGCATCCTCAGCAGTCTCACCAATGCCCTCATCCTGAGCAATGTCCTCTAGGCCACATTCTATAGTGGACACACTACTTGCATCCACATAATACACCCTCCAAAAGCTAAATATAAAACAGATTAGTCGATACATAACAGACCTGGATAAACTCCAACACCATTGATAAAACTCATCAATAAATGACAAAGCAATCTGTGTTTTTCCCACCCCACCAAGCCCATACAAGACAAAGATGCGCTGTTGCTCCTTAGCAGTGGATGTTTGTTTTGGGAAGAAGTATTCCTCAAGTTGTGAAAGAATATCACGTCTTCCAGTAAATCTCCGCATTGGTAGAGGACAAGCCTTACGGCGAGCTCTGTGTTTACCTGATAGTCGGCTGACAGTGCCTCCGCCTACAGTGTCTACCATACAACATATGTCATCAGCTGGGAGCCATTGCACATTGTACGCACTGAGGTATGCAGAGGGTATCACTTCCCGGCGCTCCCTGAGAGCAATGGCAGCAGCTGTTACCCTCTCATCTACCGGTGGCCGCCCAAGATAGTGTAATGTTTGCGTTGTCACCTCGGGTGACCTTTCCCAATCTGCTAATGTTACACTTTCCATTCCCTGCTCCACACTGAACCGGAAGTAGACGTTCGATGCAGATCTAAAGCGCTGCTCGGTTTCCTCCGCTGTTGTCTCACATTCCGTGGTGATCTTCTTCAATACCTCAGCTACACTTAGTGGTATGATATTATTAAGCAGACCAGATGCCGGCAGGCTGGCAGTGGTGACATGTCCAGTGCCAATGCTGACAATGCAAGCAATATGTTGAAGAGGAAAGATGTGTTCTGCTTCTTTGAGGATTTGCTTGATCGGATTGTTGCAACCCAGGCCGGCATCAACAAAGGGTTCACGCGTAGGTGGCTTTCCGATGAAAATCGGTTTGAAAAAAGTAGGGGCGGCAGACGTAGCACGGGCGGCCTCCCATATCGCGCAGTCGAATGATTCGTATTTGCCGACGCTGTACGTACGAAAGAGGCGGGGTGTGCTGATGTTATTTGCGGGCATCGCGCAAACGAAACTGGGATACGGTCAGCTATGTACCAAGTCGAGAACGAGCGGCAATGTGAACATACGTTTTGCACACTTCTCTGCTCGACCTTGGGTCGAACATGCGTGCGTCAGGGTCACCAGTCGATTCCTGGATGATTGCCTTGATAGCGTTCTCCAAATTGCTAGCCTTGAACCTTCCGTCCTTCCAAAATGGTTTCTTCTCCGAGAAGACTTGCTCGGCAAACGTGCCATAGGCATCGATCGCTTTATCTATGGGCAGGCGAAGGCGGCCCAGCATGAGTGCTATGAGTCTGCATTGAAAGTATTAGTGAACGAGGGCGATCGAGAAGAAAATAACTTACCCGCCTGTACTCGTACCGCAGATCAAGTCGAAATATTCACAAGGAAGGGGGGCGGTGGGTCGCCCTTCTTCGAGCTGGATTCTTCGCATGATTTCCCGTAGTATGATGAGTTCTGACAAGCCACGGATTCCGCCACCATCTGCTGAGGGAGTTAGAAGGTAGTAGCTAACAGGCATGAAAACATTACCGAGTGAAAGCAACCTCAGCCCGGCCCGCTGATGCTGATCGGTTTGCGTCGTGGGGGTAGATTCGATGTCCGTTCTCCCTGCGGCAAGACCAGGAGTAGACAGTGGTGTGACCTGTTCATAAAGATTCATGAGATAGTCAGTCCCTTTGTTTATTCAGGGGTCACGGAATAAACTTTGCTTACCGTTGACGGTACCAAAGACGGCTTTACGATCGGCGGCGTTTCGCCATGCGTGGATGAAGTGGAAGCTTTGGAAATCTGCTGATTATGGTCCATGGAGGAGTTAGAGGTCGTGGTGGTCTCCGGGAAAGGAGGCAATGCGAGGCAACTGCGGTGAGAACGTGGGAATAAGAAGACACGAAGGCCTACCCAAACTTGTAGGAATATTCTGAGCTTCACGCACGGGCACGGAGCCTCTATAGAACGAGTCTCTCAACGGTGGTACGTGGTTGCTTATGGTCCTATCCCCACTATGGATGAAATGGTTTCGGAGATCATGTGCTGGCCCCTGGGAACGAGGTTTATTTTATGGATTTTGTTGGACGGTTACTCTAGACGACGTTTTACAATGGCTGTTATATCGCAGAGGACGACGGTGTATTGTCCCAAGCCAGAACTAAACATAATAGAGAAATCTAGAGCATACTGTGCATATTACGAATGTATGGAACGCCGAGCTTAAGTGCTGCGTGAGGGAGGGTCTTTTAGCGTGAACGATCCCCACCCTCTTCATCCTGTGAAGAAGGCGTCAGGTCTGCTTGGTGCGTTCAACGCGGGGTAGAACCTATCCCACCCTTTATCGTTCCCCTTGCCAACCCTCACGCAAAAGCCAAACGCGACCCCCTGCGAAACAGCCGCCTCCAAACCACGGAGCCATCAAAACCCCTACCAGGGAAACCCCCACGAAAGAAGCTCGCAAAGAACCCACGACCCATCCTGGTGCATGAAGCGTGGAGCGTGAAGACGATGAAGGAAGATGCATGCAACGTCTAACGTCAGGCGCGGGATGAGGAGTGATATCGGCCTCGGCGCCCTCATGCGCTGCCGTCCGATTCTGCACCCCATACCCCTCCTTCCGCAGTACTGCGCCCCCGCGTTCATGCCCACGCACGCAATCGCCTCACCATACTCACCCTGCGCCGTAAACCCCGCATGCCCTATCTTGACCTACTTGGAATCGAAGGCGCCACGCTTGCAGGAGGCCAGGATGCGGAGGTCGAGATGTGCCACGAGGTGGCGCGGGTCACCAGAATGAAGAGAATGAAACCGAGTCGCCTTCTCTTCGAGTGGGGCCGTCAGCTTTGGCCGCGCGGACCATTGATCCTCGCTATGCCTCTCCATTACGTGAGAACGGCGCACCAACAGACCCTTCAAGTCCCATCCATGGATCTGCGGAACGCGTCTGGTCATGATGTTTCAGCCATATGAGGACGTAGCAGTGAGCATAAGCCCTCGCAGCTCGCCACACGCGTATTCAGCCCTCAAGACCCATGCCGCCCCGCCTTGACAGCGTCGACACCTGCTACGCTCGGAGCTACGATGGTATGGCGGCGCAGCCTAGTGATGCACGGGGCTCGGGCTCAAGCCCGAAGCCGAGCCCAGCCGAGCCTGATTTGGCGGAGCCTAGCCCGGGCCCAGCCCGCATTGGTGGGCCGGGCTTCTACCTTGCGGAAGCCCAAGCCCTGGGCTTGAGCCCGGGCTTTGCTGCACTTATATGGTACAATTTGCCTTGATTTGGACGGCAACTGTATATACATGAAACAAGGTTATTTCTCTCGTTCTGCCCCGACTAATCACTGGATATTTTTTCTCTAGACTATTATGAGCCGCTGTGAGTGCTTTGCGTGTCTTTGCTGTTATATGTACCTATTCATTTGTGGTTAAGAAATAGTGCCTCTGTCATTGACTGGTCGCAAGAGACTTATTTGTCCCAGACGACAGCACTCAATCCCGAGGAGCATGCGGTCGTTTCGTCCCTTTACACCGATTCCTATATCAGACCGATAATCACGTTGGGCCACTCCTTGGATGCTGCCAATATGAACATGCGCAGGATTCTCGTCTACATCCTGGGCAGCGTGTCGGCGGGCTCGCTTTGCCTGGCGACCGCAGCTGGGTAGACTGTGCATCCAGTGTCGCAGATCGCCCCGCCGCACCACGGCAAGGGCGTGAACCGTCTATACCTCGACCAATACACGAAACTCAACATCTGGACACTGGACTCGATAGGGATCAAAAGCCTCGTATACGTTGACGCGGACACGCTCGTCCGCCGGAATTTTGTCGAGCTGTTCACGCTGCCTTATAACTTTGCGGCCGTGCCGGACATCTACCGGGACCACCGCGGGTTTACCGTCGAGTTCAACGCGGGCGTGCTGTTCCTCCGCACGAGCACCGCGGTGTTCGAGGACATGCTCTCGAAAATCGGGACGGCGAGGTTCCCGCCGTCGATGGCGGAGCAGGCGTTCCTGAACGCGTATTTCGGGCTGCAGGCGATCCGGCTGCCGTACGCGTACAACGCCAACATCGCGATAAAGTGGCGGAGCCCGGCGCTCTGGAAGGCGATGGTGGCCGACCTGTGCATTGTGCATTATACGTTGGACAAGCCCTTTCCGCTGCAGGGACAGGGGCGACAGTCGGTGAAGGAGTTTTTTGAGAGCCCGCTGGACCCGGGGAGGGGACTCTGGACGGAGGAGATAGCGTGGTGGCAGGAATCGTGGCGAGAAACGGCGGCCACATTGAAGAACAAGGCTGCACATTGCTAGTTAATATAATATATAATCTTTATTTGACATTACTGTATAGCAAATGCGATCACTTCTAATTTAGATGAACTATGGTTCCTGGTTACAAATACTAGGGTTAGGGTTAGCCCTCGCAAACGGCCAAAAACAAGAGCCCGGCCACTCCGAGGAGCGAACCAGGACAGAAAAGATTGAGACGGTGCATACAGCCTAAACCGTATACAAGCTACAAGAGCTGGCTGGGGACAATGTGTCGCCGTGCTATGGTCATCTCCCATAAGATAGAAGTCATCTTAAACTGGCACCCCTTACGTAAGCTGAGCACAGTCCAACGGCGAGCTCAATAACACTCGAAGGCAAACACTTTTTGCCAAATGGCTTCCTAGAGTCTCTTTGGGACATGTCTACCTACAATCCTTAGGAGAGACTTAGGATATATCTATATTTATTGAGGAGATATATAGCATCCAAAATGTGACATAGAAAAAATACCAAATTATTTTTCTGATGTCCTAGAATGATTTCCTGCAATTTCGGTTTTTGGACCGATGGAATTTGGCGGTCACGTGATAGGTCACGTGACCTATTTGTCAGCCTTTCGAACCTTTGGACGACGCACGGAAAAAGCTTCAAGGGGCCTTGCTACACATTTCTACTGCTTAAATCAGGGTTTAGGTAGGTACAACCTTACACTAGGTGAGTTCCACTGCAGGCCGCTTGCTTAGTCATCACTTTGACCGCCCGGCAGGTTGTGCTTGACCCCATTCACACATTCAGGCCTCAGGGATTGCGGCTGTCTAGATGATGTCCCCTTTGTACAGATTCAGAGGTGTGTGAGAATTGTTTCCTATCAGCAGATTCTAACTCCTCAACAGGGATGCTAATAGGTTGGCCTGATTTATAGATGCCTACAAAAAAGGGTTGAATGGGGCACAAGCTGTCTGGGAAAACCGTAAATACCATGCCCATCGTACTTTACCTCCAAACATTATGTCTGAGTTGGACAAGGAATTCATGTAATATAATTCAATGTCACTAATTATATTATAGAACATGTCATTGCACCAAGGTGCCTTCTGAAAGGGGAAAAAAAAAAAAAAAAAATCCCCAAGGCGAGGATTTGGCGCATCACGTGACCTAAGCGCCCGCTTACATAAAGGTGCCAGTTTAAGATGACTTCTATCTTAGCCCGCAGCCGCAGCACATGAAAGCACCTGCGCCATCAAGGTAAGTATGAAGAAAAGCGTTCTACTGCGCTTGGTCTTTATACCCGCACAGACCGCGCACGGACCAGGCGGCTAATAATAAACTCGCGTACACTCGGATCAAGGTGCCGGCTGCCATAGCAATGACTTCTTTACTCAGCCATTCTGGGCATTCTTGTGGCCTGATTTGGATGCTCGAGTCAATTCCCTTGTCGTCTGTCAATTTACGAGCTACTTCGACAGACCATCCTTGGGCAGTATGTATCGTCGACTGTTGCTTAGTTCTGCTACTCCACTCACCCTCAGAGGTCATGCTCACAGCGTAGCCCATGGGGATAGGCCTCTAGCTTTCCCTAGAGACCGCCGCTTGAAAATAAAAATAATTGCAACTTTACGGGGAACCAGCAGGGAAGTGTGGACCGCTCTGAATCCCCACTCCGCACGGCACGGTTTTCACCAAGCCATCACAAATGAGGAGAGCACCTTACAGTAAGACGGGTGCGCTGACATCATTGTACCGCGAGACAATGCGTGGGCTGCAATACATCGTGACTAGACGCGAAGAATGGCCTCACAAGTGACATATGCACTGGCTTCTATGGATTGTATGGTCACCCGCAGAGTGGATAGCCGACACCACCTAGGGCATCTACCAGTATAGAGCAGGGTGAGGTGTTGAGCCTGAGACCAGGCCATATCCAATTCTCACTTTGGCTTGGTAGGAGGCATGTGGCATCTGTACGTGCCATGCCACTATGATGACCGCCGCACGCACAATCTAAAACGCTCACCGGTGCACACCTCGCCGAATGGCACACATGCACACAGGCAAGCGACGAGGGGGGGGAGGGGGACGCGAGTCACGACTGGGTATAGGGTGGATTGAGACAGACCTGAGCGCAAGGGGGACGTACGTTATCTCGCCGGGATATGCGATCAGGCTTGAACCGTCATGAGGGGGCAGTAGAGTCACCTCGTACTAAAGCGGGCGATCAGGGCACTGGCATCTGATCTGATCTGATGTTCGTGAAGTGCCCAGAGCACTTTTGTGAGGAGCTATCCGTGAAGCTCAAGCATTACACCACTGCAAAGTGGTGGATCCCAGCAGTCGCACACCAAGCGGTGCCTATGCTGTGTGTGCCAAAAAAGAACAGTACACTCCATACCATCTTCGGTCTGCAACAGCAGAATGAGAACACCGTAAAGGATGTCACACCCTTCCCGGATCAGGACATCATCTGCAGCGACATGGGGTGCTGCAGGTATCAAACAAAAATCAATATGTCTGAGGCATATGAGCAAATCTGGATCGGTCTGGAAGACGTAGCAAAAACTGCTTTTGCTATGATACTTGGCACATTTAGGAGCCAAGTAATACAGATGGGAGACTGCAATGCACCATCAATGTTCCAATGTCTGATGATGGCAATCTTCTGCGACTGTATAGGTGGCTTCATCCATGTATACATGGACGACATTTTCATCTTCTCGCACTCGATCAAAGAGCACAAGGAGCACCTCCGCATAGTTTTTGACAGGCTGTGGAAGAACCACCTCTTCTTGAGTAAGAAGAAAGTGGACTTCTATTCACAGAGAATGGAGTGCCTGGGTCACATCATTGACACATTTCAAAAAATAAACCAGTTAAAGGTAAAGTTACTCACTCATTATCATCCTTTAAATGACCCCATTCAGATGTAAGAAAGTCTGACACCATGAGGGATGGTCCTTCCCCTTTCCACTCCAGCAATTCCTTCTCACATGAATGTATCCATTTTGTTTTTCAGCAATCATTAGCATAAAATGTCAACTCATCGTGCCTGACCAAAATGAGCTGGAACCAACCTCCAGGTACACATAACCCATCAAGTGTGGTGAGCACATTGCCTAAATGGCCATATGTGACCATTTGGTTTGTGTATTCTTCCCAGCATACCAGAAACCTGTGACGATGTGCCACAACATCATCACATTCATGGCCATCAATATACATCCCATTTGGTTTCCTTGAAAACCGCCAATCAAGTTTGTGCAACCACCACCGTGCCATTGAGAGGCTGGTTTTAGGTTTGTTTGTCACCAAGTCATTCCTGCATCTCTGAGGTGGCCATATAATCAACAACATTGTGTGCTTGTATGTAACCTTCCTTTGCAATTGACTGCATGTGTAGCTGAATTGCCTGGGACAAGTCTTCATCCTCCAGAACTGAACAAGTATGCCGACCATACCAATGCACTGGCAGTTTGCCATTGGCCAGAAACTGGTGGATCCATGAATGCAGAGCTCATGCATGTTGATTTCCCTTACCTGCTGCTCTGGCAGCAAGTAGGGATGCTTCGCACCATGAAAATGAAAGCTCAGGGTCAAGGTACAGGTTCAGAGTACTAACCATTGTGGTGTTTCAGCTCCAGAAGAACACATCTAGTTTCTTATCTTTACTAACCACCATGAGCTTTGACTGTGCTTGACGCAGTGCAGGGAAAGCACACCAGTTAAGGCTACCCCATGCCCTGTCTGTAGCATTTGGCAGGCTCTCATTTTGTAGGTTTTATTTTTTGTGCAGCATCTGCACTGTTTATCTGTGCTTCAGCTGTATTTCCGGTCTCAGCATCTTCCTTCTGAGTCGCTCACACTTTGCCAAGGTGTACTTTCCTCAGCAGTTGTGTCAGTAACAGCAGGCTAGGCAGGCATTCAGGTGATAATTTAAATCAACAGTGAATCAAACAGCCTACCTGAGTCTCCACTGCATGCTCTTTGTCTGCTGAAGGATCTGACCTGAGTTCTGCAATGTCTCCAGCTACCATGACAGTTTTATTTGTTTTTGAGAGTTAGTTTATTCCCTGCATAGGTTATGTCTTTTCTTTTTGCAGCCCACTGTTGTTTCAACCTCACTGAATTCCCAGTGTAGTGTCTTGACCACTTTCTCGTCTTTTGTCTCCCTCCTTCAGCAGCAGCAGCAGCATCATGACCCCTCAGCAGTGTTTCTGCAAAGATCAATAGCTCAGTGTTGGTATGTATTTCATCTTCAGCCTCTTCATCTTCTCACCCCACTGAATCTTCGTCATCTGACCCCATAATAAATCCTTCATCTCCAAGCACTGGAAGCCATCTAGAAGCACCATGCTCTCATTCAGCTGCATGTGAAGTGTGCCCATCAACGGAAGGTATGTACTCATCATCTGAATCCTCTGAATCCTCTACAACCATGACTGCAGCATTCAGTGGCCTTGGACATGCAGATTTGAGATTGTGGAGTTGAAAAGCCTTATTTTTAGATTTCAGCCCATCTTGTGGCTCAGATTGTGCAAATATAACTATTTTGAGAAGTGGAAGGGGTAGGAAGGGCCTAGGAGTCGCAGTGCAATGTTTTTTCTTCGACCTCCAAAGCTGACAAATGTGTCATGTGATCCTTCACATGATCGCCAAATTATGTCAGTCCAAATACCAAAATTGTGTGGAATCACTCTAGGACATCAAAAAAATAATTTGGATTTTTTTTTCTTGTGTCACACTTTGAACATCATATTTCCCCTCCAGTAATGTAGATATTTCCCAAGTCTGTCCTAGAAGTTGTAGCTATGCATAACCCAAAGAGAATCAGGGAAGCCATTTGGCAAAAAGTTTCTGCTTTCAAGTATTATTGAGCTCACTGTTGGATGGTCCTGAGCTTATGTAAAGGTGCCACATTTAAACGACTTCTATCTTAGCACATTGCCCTAGGGGCAATGTGGGTAAACAGGGTAGTTACAGACACCTGCCATTTGAGCTCCAGCATCACCAGTTTTCTGTCAGGCTGGCCTTTGCCATGACTATCAACAAGTCTCAAGGGCAGTCTCTTGGCAGGGTAGGCATAGACTTACGATACATAGTATTTTCACATGGACAGTTTTATGTTGCAGTGTCAAGAGGTTTTGGATTAAGATATCAACTAGTGCCTTTAGCAAATAAAATCTATTGCTTAGCGGTTGGAACTGCTATGTTCGTCCTTCCTCTGTGTGCTGACTAAGCCTCTTGAGACGCGTCGGGCACTGATGGCTGGAAGTCCCGTGACCGTGTTGACAAGAAAATGGTGTCGATCTAAGGGATAACCAAATCAAAAGCATTCGCTTTTGAGGTAGTGTAGAGTAAACAGTGATAATGAACCCTCAACGAAGATTTGGAGTAAACTATCAAGACTTGAGCCCTGTAGCTATCAAACAAGACTACAGTGGTTTCAGGGGGTAAAATAATTGATTATGGATGATCTCGTTCATACATTTGTAGTAGCTATTTATACTATATTAGTGGTAACTACTGGTGTTCAAGATAGTGAGCAGATGGGTCGAAAAACTACTTGTAACTAGGGGGTGACTAATTATAGTCATGAAGTCATGGGGTGATGGAGATAGTATCAGGATTATTTAGGCTTTGGAATAGGGATATGTACTTAGCATACAAAGCCCCTGTGATGTTAGATAATAGTCAGCCGGTCGTGTCATGGAGTTCAAATAGAAAATGAGAATTGAATTTGCCCTGCCTAGCATAAATGCTAGGCTTGGTGATGGGGCCGCTGTCTCTGTGCCTTTTCTGTGGGGCAGCTAATTGAGTACATGTATTGTGGATGACATTCTCAAGTCACTCCACAATACCCGGTGCTCCTGCGCAGTCTGTACCTCTCTGCGGCGTTTGGTGCCCGCACCTCCTCAGTGCCTGTGGCCTGGCGCCTGTCGACGTCATGGCCAATGCCATCACTCGATAGGCGCGCTGTCTCTGATCGGCCGCAGGTGGTCGACGCCTGTATCCCTGTATCTTATCTAATCTGTAGATAAGATAGCAATTCATGATTTCATGTGTCCGCCGTCTGCGCCGACGTCCATCGTAAGTGTTATTTCTATATCTTTTGATCCTTTTTCTTTGTTTCCTTTTATTAGTTTTTTTTTGTATATATATAGATGATTTGAAATGAAAGTAATTGCGTCTATCATAACAAGAGGCACTAATTGGAACAGATTCCATGTTCTTTTAGGGGAGGGGAACAAAACTTCTAATTGTTACATATCATGAAGCCAGAAGTCGGAACTAGAAAGGACAGCGGCTTAAACTTATGTGTTGCACCCCCAATGAACTATCTTCCTAAGCATTTCAGATCGGAAGTCAGAAGTCAGAATGTGTTGAAGTAAGTCAAAGGTCAGAAGCTAAGTTGGAAGGCAGAAAGTGGTAAGGCAGAGAGGCAGAGGTTGGAAAGCAGAGGTAGGGAGAATCTTGCAATACTCGCTATGCTAAGAACAGGAGATAGAGCAAAGGGAAACACATATCAAAGGTGATTATCTGATTGCAGAATCGAGAGCATACATGAGGGTTTTATAGAAAGAGCTGAGTTGACATGTAATGTTGTACTACTAAGCATGTTCCGCAGAAAGCAAAAGTCGGATATGATATACAGGGTAAGTAACTAATCAGGAACAAAAAACTACAAGGGGGTGTCATGACCCATTTATTATTGTATCAAGTTACCCCCATTTTCCCTTTCATCCCTCCATCTCTATGTTCGCTCCATTTGCCCTTCGCCGGATTCACCAAATGACCAATTGCCGCTCGCATCATTCACCAGTAGTCACCATCAAACACTATGGACATCCTCTAACCAGTGTGATGGTTCATCACTGGCCCCATCACCTTCCCAATTCAACCCCCTTTGGGTGTTCCTATGGCCAACATGCATTCGCAGGACGTCCTACCTGTAGATCATGCAGGATCGACCCATTGGACCAAGAGTCCATGCAGGGTAAGATATATACAGGTCTCAAGGTGTGTTTTCTTACCTAGGTGCCTTTGTCCCCTTTCCTCCTCATCATTTCATGTTTGCACTCCTCCTTAGTTCTATTGTATATGTGTTTCATCTATTTGTATCCTGACTGCGCAACCCCTATCCAACCCTGACTCACAATAGCCTCTTTCCTATTTGCTGATAACATACGAGTATTCGGTATAAGTAGTTTACATTCACATGTATATTCTGCAGTTCAATTATCATGTGTCTATCTTGTGTAAAACCCAACTACACTGTGACCATCATTTTATGCCCTCTTCTCTAGACTACTACCTTTAACCAGAGTAGAGCTTAAGCACCACTGGTGAGTTTCTATATCTCACCTTCACCACCTTTGTCTCCAAACCCTTGTCTGTGCTGTTGGCGAAGGGCTCTGAAGGAGTGCCTTCTCCAGCAAAAGGAGTGTTACTACTAGACAGCTCCGTTCAAGTAGCCCCCTTACTTCATAACCTGTATTGGCTTTACATTATTTGCTGAACTACATTCACCATGTTCACTAATACACAATATTAACACCCAAAAACCAATCTTGACAGGGGGGTGCAGGGTAGAGTCAAGAACATGTTGGGTGCATATATGCTCCAGCACCAGAATCAAGCCAAACACCTTCCATTATTTGTGTTTCATTCAAATTTCATTTCAGATCATTCTCCTATGATCACTTCATTTTTTAGAATTTTTCTGAAATTTTCTATCAAGTATGTGTATTTCTATTTCTATTTGTTTTTCTTGTTTTGCTAGCCGGCTCGCCTACCTTTTGCTTCCGTTGTCCTGACCAGTTGGCTCTGCCGAATGTGGGACCCAAAATGAATTGGCCACTTGCCCTGCCATGGGTGCTAAAGGGCTGGGTGGTAGTATATGTGAAGTAAGACATGATTTCAACCTCTCTCAGTGACAATTAAATTCACTGAGAGAGGCAATGTGTATTGTACTGTAGTTCAGCTTTACCAAGGCCAAACTTGGGTCACTGGTCAGAGGGCTTGGCTTCAACCTCATGGGTTGCGCCCACTCAGTGTTCCGCCCTAATTTTGGGAGCAGGGAGGTCTTAAGTATGAGAAACTAATTCAATATCTGAACTGGGGAACTACAATACATGGACTGGAGGTCTATATAGTAAAGTAGTGTGCAGGGTCGCGAAGAGAATGATCAGATCAACGGACATGGGGACAAAAGGGTCAGGCAAACGGGGAACTAACTAGAAAAGGAAATCAGGGGTGATGGAAGGTGCAAAGGGAAACCTGAGGAAAGCCAAATAGAACATGAGGTTCCCGAACGAGAACCAAAGCCAAGGCTTCAGGACCGGATTCGGGAACGGATAGTAACAGTACCTCCCCCTTATGGCCAAACCCATGAGGCCATAAGTGAGATCCCAGAGATCGCTGGGTTGGGGGGTTATGTAAGCTTTGTTTTGCGTTCTGCTTCTTGTCTTCTCCCATTATCATCAGAATTGCGGATCATGTCAGAAACATGTGAGCTTCCCATCGACAAAGTTGACGAGCTTGACGCTGAGCTCGCACAAGCTGAGCGCGAGGCCAACAAGCGATGGAAAGCTCTTCAAGAATGACAATGACTTGCGCAAGAGGGCAAGGAAGCTGTGGAGAAGAAACAGTGAGAGGACAAAGAAAAAGCCAAGGTGGAATGGAAGGAGTGGGAGGCACAGGCCAAAGCTGCGCGACAACCCAAGGAGGCACAAAAAGCCAAGGAAGCTTGGAAGGCTTCTGAGGTGTGGGAGGCGGAGAAGAAAGCCCTAAAGGCAAAAGCCAACGAGGCTCCGAAGGCATGGGGGCCAGCATTCGAACATGAGCGACAGCGACTTCTCATTATATTGGAAGCTGAAATGATCCAACAAGCCGATGTGAATCAAAATTATCACATCCCGTCACCCAAGCCAGTGATTGTGGATTTGGCCACCGGGCAGGCTCAGTTTTTGGCGGCAAAACGTGCAGTGGAAAGAAATGCAGCTAAGGCAAAGCCGAAAGCCTTGGGAACAAAAAGGAAAGCAACCAAGGAGTCAGATGAGGAGGAGTCGGATGAAAATGTAAGTACTCGGGTCGGGTCAGTTCGGTTGGACTTATGCTTTTTTGTTCAGCATGAACCTTGCGACACTTGCAGGCGTCGCCACACCCGGTGTCTGAGCGGAAAGAAAACTGCATGCCAGCAGTGCATGGACTGGAAAGTCTGGTGCAGTTTCCTGGATGGGAAACGGAAATGAAAGGATGAGGAGGGAACCGAAGGGCCGGGGCCGAAGAAGGCCAAGGTGGCTTCGGTCAAGCTGTTGGGAGTCATACTGATGATTGACATCTGTGCTGGGCCATCGGGAGCAGGGATTAAGGGTTTGAAACCCGTCGGATATTCCTGAGCCAAGGTTTGCGGTATGCTGAGGAACTTGCTGTCCCAGCAGAACCAGCAACTGGAGCGGAGCAATCACCTGCTCTGGGGTGTACTCGGCTTTGTGCAGCAGATCGAGCAGCACAATTCATGGATGAACAAGCGGCTGCACTTGTGGACCAGAGTGGCTGAGAATGCTGCCTTGTGGTTGGGTTTGGTTCGGGTTGGGGCAGGTTTGATTTGGCTGGGGGTTCAGGTTTGGGTTTGGGAAGTGTGGAGAAAGGGAAGGAGGCAGAGGGAAAAGAAAAGGGAAAAGAAAAAGAAACAGAGATAGAGGAAAGATCAGAGACGGGTTTGGGTTTGGAGGATGGGGACGAGGATGTGGGAAAGACGGGGGATGGGGATTCGAAAGATGAGCAGGCTGACGGGCAAAGGGATGTGGATGAGGATGCTACAATGGAAGATAATTAAACTAATGTTTTTTAGGATTTTCTATCTTAATGTGAATCTTTTTTCTTGGTGCTTTTTGTTTCGGAATCAGGATTGGAAACGGGAGTGAAATTAACAGACAGAGAGAAAGGAAAAGCCGAGAACTACAAGCGTAGCTATTTGGCCAAACGGCTGAGATAAAACATAGCAAATGAGTGTTGTGTCTAACTAAGAAAGTGACCATTAAATGATTCAAAGGAAACGGGAGAGCCAAAGCTTGGGTTCTGGTCCAGGCTTGGCAGGGTAGGCTGAGTGAAAGTCAGTCATTATCTCGGCCGCGTGGCCAAGCTCAGTCGCAAGGACCCATGACGTCTCTTCATCGGTACCTTCATAACCAGCCCAATGGACAAGGTACAGGAGGTTACAGGGTCTACGTCGTCGGTCGATCTTGGAATCAAGAATATCTGAAATCTTGTACTCTGTCTTGCCCTCGATTTCGACTGGAGGTGGCGTAGACTGAACCCAGTTCAGAATGGTGTTCGGGATTGTGGGTTTGAGCATGGAGACGTGAAAGACCGGGTGGACTGCCCGAAGGCTATCTGGGAGGTGTAGAATGTAAGCTCAGGATCTGGCCTGGCCTATAATCTCAAAGGGACTGAGGTACTTCTCAGCCAGCTTCTTTGAGGGCTGGGTTGTCCGGAAGAACTGCGCGTTTACAAAAATGGAGGAACCTATCATGAACTTGGGAGCGGGAGCGTGACGCGCATCGGCCGAGACCTGATACCAAGATTAAGTAGATTTGATTTGCTCTTTCAAGGCAGTGTGAAGCTTGTCAAGGTCAACTGTGAAGTCTCAGGCTCGGGAGGATGCGAGGTCCCGTTTGGGGTGAACCGTGAGGTTTGGGTTGTATCCCTTGTTGGCAAAGAAGGGTGATATGCCGGTAGTTGCACTGGGAGCATTGTTGTACAAAAACTCGGCGAGTGGTAGCAACTCGGAACAATTGTCCTGTTGGTAGTTGCAGTACACACGAAGATACTGTTCCAGAGTTTGGTTTACACGTTCTGTTTGACCATCGCCTTTGGGATGATATCCCGAGGTGAAATGTGGTTTCATGTCGAGGGCCTTACCAAGGGAACGGAAAAAGTGAGAGACGAATTCCGTGTTGGAAATGCTGAGGAAATACAATGTCAACACAGTGATCATAACAACACAACCCCAAACTGAGACCAACTCACCGATATTCTTCCGAACGCATACACATTACAACGACTTATGCCCAAGATCACCGAACTCACACCTGCCCACTCAATACAACCCAATTCACGCCCCCGACCGTTCCAATATCACAGGAACACACACCATATGCCACTGTAGTCTAGAACACCCCTAAAGACCCTTCCCAAGCACGCCGAGCCCGACTCAAATGGTAAACACCCCATAATCACATGACCCAATCAAGGGACGCGACGCGACGAGCCGACCCTGCCCATAGTTAGATCACGCCCCTATCCATTCCCAAAGACCGTTCCCTTTCTCTATTTTACACTTCACACCCCAACCCAACTTGTATAACACCCGTCAACACTCCTATCAACGGCTATGCGCCGCTCCCCCATCCCACCTTTTCTTTGTTCCTATTCCATGAACGTTATGACCGCCAAGCACTAGCACCAACTAATAAATAGCTAGTCTCATGTACCATAAAGAAGCAGCAAAATCCTATTCCATTTTGCTCTACATTTTTTACAATAGTTAAACTCTCATCAACATATATCATAAGACGCACATATATAATTGTGTGTGCAGATATTCTTACTAGCTTTGATTCCTACTCGATTTATCTCACATTCAGGGATTAAATCACATCATTTTCGATATCATTTACAATACTAACAAGATTCCGAACCTCGGTTGGATGTCACATGGCTAGGGACACAGTGCTTTGAGAATACATGCAAGACAAACAGGCAGGCGAGGTCTGCGGATGTGACCGCATTGTAAGTCGGGATGAATATGCTCTGCTTGGTTAAGCGACAAACTATTACAAGGATTGCAGTGAATCCTGAAGACACCCACAACTGCTCAATGAAATCCATGGAGATGGAATTCCAAGGTTGCTCGGGTATCGGAAGTTGCTGTAGGGAGCTGTAAGGCCGATGACGCTGTGACTTTGAATGCAAGCAAGTAGTGCAGGACTTCTTGTTAGTATCGATATTAGTATTGATAGAAATATGATTCAATCTCTGAATGTGAGACAAATCAAGTGAAAACTTGGAGTAGCAAAATATCTGCGTGTATAACTAAGTATATGCGTCTTACAATAGATGCTATCAAGAATTGACTAGTACAATGTAGAACGAGTAAGAGTCGTATTTCACTATCGATTGTAGTATACAGAATCGACTATTTATCTGACAAGAAGTAGGACTTGGCGTTCTTGGTACATTATGGAAAGAGAACAATGGATAGGTGGGATGGGGAGAATGGCGCATGGATGTGGATAGGAGCGATGATAGATGCTGTACAGAATTTACTAGAGTGTAAAGCATAATGTTGTGAAAGGAAATGGGTCTTAGGGAAGGATAGGAGTTGTGGTCCAGCTATAAGCAGGGTCGACTCGTCGTGTCACATCCCTTGATTGAATCACATGACTATGCAACATGTGGCTCTTGGGTTGGGCTTGGCGTACTTGTGCAGGGTTTATAGGAGTGGTCTGGACTGTCGTAGCATGTGGTGTGAGCTCCTGTGATATCGGGGTATTCGGACCTGTGGATTGGGTTGGTTCGAGTGTGCATGTGGGGGTTCGGCGATCTCGGGGATAGGTTGTAGTGGTGTATGCGTATTCGGGTGTGTGTAGGCGACTTGGTTTAATGACTTCTATCTTAGCACATTGCCCTAGGGGCAATGTGGGTAAACAGGTTAGTTACAGACACCTGCCATTTGAGCTCCAGCATCACCAGTTTTCTGTCAGGCTGGCCTTTGCCATGACTATCAACAAGTCTCAAGGGCAGTCTCTTGGCAGGGTAGGCATAGACTTACGATACATAGTATTTTCACATGGACAGTTTTATGTTGCAGTGTCAAGAGGTTTTGGATTAAGATATCAACTAGTGCCTTTAGCAAATAAAATCTATTGCTTAGCGGTTGGAACTGCTATGTTCGTCCTTCCTCTGTGTGCTGACTAAGCCTCTTGAGACGCGTCGGGCACTGATGGCTGGAAGTCACGTGACCGTGTTGACAAGAAAATGGTGTCGATCTAAGGGATAACCAAATCAAAAGCATTCGCTTTTGAGGTAGTGTAGAGTAAACAGTGATAGTGAACTCTCAATGAAGAATTGGAGTAAAATATCGAGATCTAAGTCCTGTAGCTATCAAACAAGACTACAATGACTTCAAGGGGTGAAACAGTTGATTCTGGATGATTGATTCATACATTCGTAGTAGCTATTTATACTATACTAGTGGTAACTACTAGTGTTCGAGATAGTGAGTCAATGGGTCGAAAAACTTGTAACTAGAGGGGTGACTAATTATAGTCATAAAGTCATGGGAGTGATGGGGATAGTATCAGGGTTGTTTAAGCTTTGGAATAGAGTCTTGTACCTATTATACAAAGCCCCTGTCTACATGGTGTCAAGATAGTAGTCAGCTGGTCATGTCATGGAGCTCACTAGAAAATGAAATTAAATCTCTCCTGCCTAGCATAAATGCTAGGCTTGGTGATGGGGCCGCTGTCTCTGTGCCTCTTCTATGGGGCAGCTGATTGAGCACACGTATTAGGGATGACATTCTGAAGTCACGCCACGATGTCCGGTGCTCCTGCGCAGTCTACACTCCTCTGCGGCGTTTGGTGCCCGCACCTCCTCGGTGCCTGTGGCCTGGCACCTGGCGACATCATGGCCGATGCGATCAGTCGATAGGCGTGCTGTCTCTGATCGGCCGCACATGGTCAATGCCCGTATCCCTGTATCTTATCTAATCTGTAGATAAGATAGCTGTTCGTGATGTCATGTGTCTGTCGTCTGTGTCGATGTCCGTCATAAATGTCGTTCCTATTCTTTTTGGTCGTCTTTCTTCCTTTCTTTTATTAGCTTCTTTGTGTACATAGATGACTTAAAATAAAATAGTTGTGTATATCATAACAAGCACAAACAAGGGTTTGGAGACAAAGGTGGTGAAGGTGAGATATAGAAACTCACCAGGGTGCTTAAGCTCTACTCTGGTTAAAGGTAGTAGTCTAGAGAAGAGGGCTTAAGACAGACGATGGTCACAGTGTAGTTTGGCAGTCACATGAAGGATCACATGACTCATTTGTCAGCTTTGGAGGTCTAAGAAAAAACATTGCACTGCTACTCCTAGGCCCTCCTACCCCTTCTGCTTCTCAGAATAGTTATATTTGAACAATCTGAGCCACAAGATGGGCTGAAAATATAAAGATAAGGCTTTTCAACTCCACAATCTCAAATCTGCATGTCCAAGGCCACCAAAGGCTGCAGTCATGGTTGCAGAGGATTCAGAGGATTCAGATGATGAGTACATACCTTCCGTTGATGGGCACACTTCACATGCAGCTGAATGAGAGCATGATGCTTCTAGATGGCTTCCAGTGCTTGGAGATGAAGGATTTATTATGGGGGCAGAAGACGAAGATGAAGCGAGGTCAGAAGATGAAGCGCTGAAGATGAAATACATATGGACACTGAGCTATTGATCTTTGCAGAAACACTGCAGAGGGCTCATGATGCTGCTGCTGCTGCTGAAGGAGAGAGACAAAAGAAGAGAAAGTGGTCAAGACACTACACTGGGAATTCAGTGAGGTTGAAACAACAGTGGGCTGCAAAAAGAAAAGACATAACCTATGCAGGGAATAAACTAACTCTCAAAAACAAATAGAACTGTCATGGTAGCTGGAGACATTGCAGAACTCAGGTCAGATCCTTCAGCGGCCAAAGAGCATGCAGTGGAGACTCAGGTAGGCTGTTTGATTCACTGTTGATTTAAATTATCACCTGAATGCCTGCTTAGCCCGCTGTTACTGCCACAACTGTCGAGGAAAGTGCACCTTGGCGAAGTGCGGGCAACTAAGAGTCTCAGGAAGATGCCAAGACCAGAAATACAGCTGAAGCACAGATAAACAGTGCAGATGCTGCACAAAAAATAAAACCTACAAAATGAGAGCCTGCCAAATGCCACAGACAGGGCACTGGGTAGCCTTAACTGGTGTGATTTCCCTGCACTGTGTCAAGCACAATCAAAGCTCACAGTGGTTAGTAAATATAAGAAACTAGATGTGTTCTTCTGGAGCTGAAACACCACAATGGTTAGTACTCTGAACCTGTACCTTGACCCTGAGCTTTTGTTTTCATGGTGCGAAGCATCACTTGCTTCCAAAGCAGCAGGTAAGGGAAATCAACATGCATGAGCTCTGCGTTCATGGATCCACCAGTTTCTGGCCAGTGGCAAACTGCCAGTGCATTGGTGTGGTCGGCGTAGTTGTTCAGTTCTGGAGGATGAAGACTTGTCCCAGGCAATTCAGCTACACATGCAGTCAATTGCAAAGGAAGGTTACATACAAGCACACAATGTTGTTGATTATATGGCCACCTCAGAGATGCAGGAATGACTTGGTGACAAACAAACCTAAAACCAGCCTCTCAATGGCACGGTGGTGGTTGCACAAACTTGATTGGCGGTTTTCAAGGAAACCAAATGGGATGTATATTGTGTTGGGTGCATTTATGCTCCTGCACCAAAATCAAGCATAATATATCCAATTTGTTGTGTGGCCTTCCAATTTCTTCTCACATTGTTCTTGTATTATGCATCCATTTCTCTGGTTATTTTCGAAATTTTCCACTCATTCCTTATCTCTCTATTTCATCTTGTTATCCCTACTTTCACAAGCGGCTGCACCCAGCGGAGTCTGAAATGACTTCGACGCGCGAGCTCTTGGGCGCTAAAGGGCCGGGTAGTAGTACATGCGCAGTGGAACACATTTCCCCCTCTCTCAGTGACCACTAAATTCACTGAGAGAGGCAAGTAAATTAGTCTAGTGTTCTTTGCATTTATTGACCTAGAAATGCTCTGTAGTGAATTGATTTCTAGGTAGTGTATAATATATTTATAGTGACCACTAAATTCACTGAGAGAGTGAATTGATTTCTAGTCTATTCTTTTGAATAACAAGTCCATACCTACTGCCTATAATTCCTGTCCTCTACAGGGTTATGGGCCCCGGAGACACTTCTGAGAAGCTATTGGGTGTTGAGAAGCTTGCTACTGATGGTAGTAATTGGCCACTGTGGCGAGCCACTCTCATCAGCTATTTCGAGTCCAAAAATCTACTCAAGCATGTAGAAGGGAGAGTCACTCGACCTCCTGATCCTCCAGTTATGCCCCCAGGCCATATTCTAACAGAAGCTGAGGAAACTCAGATGGATAAGGCCGAGGAGAAGCTGGAGAGATACCTTGCTAGAGAAGGACAAGCCAAGACCCAAATCATCGTCTCAGTGTCAGAGTCATTAGCCCTGATGCTACAGAAGCAGAAGACAGCAAAAGAGACTTGGGATGCACTGGTCAATGAAATGACCAAAAAGCCCAAGATGGTCCTCACCAGCCTGCAGAGACAACTCCGCAGTATGAGATGTCCTGAGGATGGAGACTTGAGAGATCACTTGGACAAGGCCCAAGACCTATATGCTCGTCTTAATGAGATGGGGGCTAGAGTTTCTGAAGAAGAATTCATGGACATAATCCTTGCGTCACTTCCACCATCCTATGAGGCAGTCATGAATGCCCTTACAACTTCGCTTGAAGAATGCGGGATGCCATTGGTCCCTGATAATATTATTAGGGTACTAAAGGCTCAGTATGACAGGAAGAAAACACTCCCGCAAGAAGAGCAGGTGTTTATTGGTTCATCTACTAAGAAGGACCAGAAGGGGCAGAAGGCGCATGTATGCACCAACTGCAAAAAGCCTGGACATTCCATCGAAAATTGCTGGGCTAAAGGAGGTGGTAAAGAAGGTCAAGGACCACGTCAGAAGAAGAAAGCCAAAGGCAAGAAGAAGAAGAAGGGTAAAGCAAAAGCGAATGTTGCCGAAGAAGAGTCTACTTCTGAGGAAAGTGGTGATGGGCATCTTGCCTTCACCAATTTCGACGAGTGCTCTAATTTCAATTTGAGCACATCCTCAGGAGTTATAGTTATACTCGACACCGGAACGACATCGCATATGACTCCTCACAAAAATTTATTGAGGAACTACTGTCAATTCTCACAGCCGAGGACTATCCGAGCAGCCAACAAAGGTACCTTTGATGCCTTCGGCTCAGGACTGCTCGTATTATCCAATAAGGTTGGAGATAGAACAGTAGAAGTCACGTTGCAAGATACATACTATGCACCCAAAATTGCTGCTACCCTCGTCTCGATCGGTCGGTGCGATGATGCTGGCTACGACATTCGACTCGGTGGCCAGAAATGCACAATATCTAACGCTACTGGAAAGGTATTGATGCAAGCACCGAAAGTCAATGGCTTATATCGACTAGACCTCCAGTCACCAAGTGCTCAAGCCCATATGTGTTTATCTGCCATGGAAATTCATCAAAAGATGGGGCACATCTCGCAGAAGTCCCTACAACATCTATTAAATCATGGCATGATATTGGGCATTGAACTGAGCTCCACAGGCGATAGAATTGTCTGTGATGCGTGTATTCAGGCCAAGATTGCGCGCAAACCTCTTCCTCGAGAACCCAGAGACCGAACATCAAAATTCGGTGACAGAATTTATTCTGATGTCTGGGGACCTGCAAGACACCTCACGATCGATAAGAAGTCATATTATGTCTCCTTTATCGATGACTACTCAAGAGAATCGGTGATCTATCTCATGGCGAACAAATCAGAAGCATTCTCAAAGTACAAGCTCTACGAGGCTTTAATGCTTCGACAGAGAAATGTGCACATCAAGGCACTTGTTTCTGATCGAGGGGGCGAGTATACGAGCTCTGAATTCGAACAGCATCTAGCCAAACAAGGCACGAAGCATCAGTTGACGGTACACGACACACCAGAGTCCAATGGTGTTGCGGAACACCTGAACCGAACTCTCACTGAGAGAACTCGTGCCATGCTGCTAGAATCAGGTCTTCCTAAGATATTATGGGGCTATGCGATACAGCATGCCAATTATCTTAGGAACAGGACGCATACAAGAGCTCTACCAGATAAAACACCCTACGAGATGATTCACCATGAAAAACCGAATCTCAAAGACATTCACGCGTGGGGAACTGAAATTTACGTTAAAATCACTCAGGGAGATAAATTGGCAGCTCGTGCCAAGAGAGCTCGGTGGATAGGAATTTCTGCGCAGAGCCATGGTCATTATGTTTATTGGCCTGACTCGCACAAAGTTTCTGTCGAGCGGAACGTTGTCTTTGATTCAGAAATGAAGAAGGGAAAGGTCCCAATCATTTCTATTGAGGAATCCAAGCTACCTACGTCTAAAGAAGAGAAGAAGCCATTCCGGCATCAGTGCCTGTGCCCGGTCGCTTAGTCAGCGAAGAGGCAAAGATCGAAGAAATTGATGAAAGTGCACCGGAAGAATATCTTGAAAAGCTGCAACCTATTCAGGGAGTTGATGACAGACCTAGAGAAGCTGAACCGATAAGGAGAAGCGAAAGGATCCGTCAACAACAAGTGCAGCCGGCCCCATCAGGTCCCGTGACAAGATCTCAAACTCAGAGACAAACTGGCGCACATATGACTACGCTAGCTTACGAGGACGTTGAGGACCATGAAGAAGTTTTATTCGACCAAGAATTATCCTCCGAGATTGATGGCATCAGTAGCTATGAGTGTGCCATCAGTGCGTTTCTAACCGACGGTCAAAACAAAACAAGGCGCCGGATTTGAGTCAAATTGAACCTAGCAATGCAGACGAAGCTCTGAATAATCCTATGTGGAAGAAATCAATGGACAAAGAGTATGAGGCCCTAATCGACAAGGGAGTGTGGGAAAGAACCAAACCACCTCCTGGAGCCAACATTGTCGGCAACAAATGGGTCTACCTTTGGAAGCGTAATCCAGAAGGGAAACCAATAGTACCTAAATCGAGAATGGTCGCCCAAGGCTTCACGCAGAAGTTTGGAATCGACTATGATGAGACATACTCACCTGTTGCTCGGTTATCCTCCCTACGGATCATATGCGCCATTGCTGCTAGGAATGACTGGCCTATTCATCAAATGGACGTGGACTATGCATACCTCAATGCTAAGTTGCCCGAACCTATTTACATGAAGCAGCCGTATGGATATGAGTCAGGAGACAAAGGCGAAGTGCTACTTTTGAAGAAAGCACTCTACGGCCTCAAGCAATCTGGAAGAGAATGGTACAAACGTCTAAGTGGTGAATTCCACAAGTTAGGATTCACTACGTCAGCCACAGACGGGGCTGTATTTTATAGACGTGGCGGAAAGGGGCATGTGATCATTGCAACAGCTGTGGACGACCTTACCATCACAGCTGAGAATCAATCAGTCCTGGACGAAGTCAAACGAGATCTTGCTCAGGTCTTCAGTATGAAAGATCTAGGCGAGATTCATTGGCTATTGAATCTCAAAATCGAAAGAGACTGGCAGAAGAAGACCATTGCAATTTCACAACCTGCATACATCGAGAAGATCATCAAAAAATTTAATCTCGAAGATGCAAAGACTTATGCTACGCCTCTTGATCCAGCCGTAAAATTATCTAAAGACCAATGTCCTTCTACAGAGAGAGGCAAGAAAGCCATGTCGAAGTTTCCATACAGGCAAGCTATAGGATCACTGATGTGGGCGGCTGTAGCCACTCGACCTGACATTGCATTTGCGGTGTCATTACTCTCGCAATTCCTTGAAAATCCAGGTGGCACACACTGGAATGCAGTCAAACGTGTCTTCAAATATTTGAAAGGCACGAAGCATTACAAGCTCACACTTGGAAGAAATCAAGACGGCTTGATGGGGTATTCAGATGCGGATTGGGGTTCACAGAGTCATAGGCGTTCGTATTCGGCATACTTATTTCAGATTGATGGAGGCACTGTTTCATGGAGTTGCCAGAAACAGTCGATAGTAGCCCTCTCATCAACTGAAGCCGAATTCGTCGCCCTGACCCATGCGGGCAAAGAGGCTCTTTGGATGCGCCATTTTATTTCTGAAATATTCCAACCACTGAACAGACCCATCCAAGTTTATTCAGACAATCAATCAGCCATTGCCATCACGTATGGCACCCAACAACACACGAGAACCAAGCATTTCGACATCAGGTTATATTTCCTCCGAGATATAATCAAAAATCAACAAGCCAAGCTCGTTTATTTGCCAACCGAACAAATGTTGGCAGATATCCTCACTAAAGGACTTCCTAGTCCTAGAGTGAAGATTCTCAACGAGCAAATCGGAATATATTAAGCTTGAGGGGGCGTGTTGGGTGCATTTATGCTCCTGCACCAAAATCAAGCATAATATATCCAATTTGTTGTGTGGCCTTCCAATTTCTTCTCACATTGTTCTTGTATTATGCATCCATTTCTCTGGTTATTTTCGAAATTTTCCACTCATTCCTTATCTCTCTATTTCATCTTGTTATTCCTACTTTCACAAGCGGCTGCACCCAGCGGAGTCTGAAATGACTTCGACGCGCGAGCTCTTGGGCGCTAAAGGGCCGGGTAGTAGTACATGCGCAGTGGAACACATTTCCCCCTCTCTCAGTGACCACTAAATTCACTGAGAGAGGCAAGTAAATTAGTCTAGTAGTCTTTGCATTTATTGACCTAGAAATGCTCTGTAGTGAATTGATTTCTAGGTAGTGTATAATATATTTATAGTGACCACTAAATTCACTGAGAGAGTGAATTGATTTCTAGTCTATTCTTTTGAATAACAAGTCCATACCTACTGCCTATAATTCCTGTCCTCTACAGTTCCTCCTCTGCGCAGTCCGTGATTCTCGCATTTATACCCTTCTCCCACCCCCAACAGGCCATTGTACATTCTCCCTGCATCTGGGAGTCTGTCAGGGAATGCGGGTGCCTGGAACACACGGGCCACACGCCCCTGTACCACATCACCTCTTGGAACGTGTCCAACACGTCACTGCTTCCCCATGCTCATTTCCAAAGAAAAGCACTTCCCCGCTCGATCAACTCGCTCTAGCACCTAACATGGCAGTTTATATGACGATCATGATCCAAGTGATCAATCAACTGTGGATCATGATATACCCATTTAGGGTCGATTCACATCAAGCGCAGGCCGCTTCGCTGGCACGCCACACCACAAGACACACATCAATTTGGGAAGCAGAAGCCCCGAAGCTTGCAAGCACGAGAAGCATGTATAGCTCGAAGCGCTCACAGTAGATACGTTATAGAGGTTTGTAGTTCAATGTCCTGACAGCAATGAGAGTCACTGTCCTAAATACACATTCTATCCTAATTGTATTAAGTTCCTTGTTCTATAGTTCCTTGTATCTTACTGCACTCCTTTGCCCATTCTCTCTTTTGTGTCCTATACGCGTCATTGGCACATGCATCATCGGCTTACATTAGCAGACCGAAGTGCCGCATCCATGCCGTACCGTCCTTTACTCAACAGTGTGCGCAATCTTCGTTTCTATTCTTGGCACCCGGCAGCACATGGTGCCCCATTATGCTCAATTTGGTTACGACCCATCACACATGGCGGTGTAGCTAGTATGAGAAAAGGTGCCCCGAATGACTTTTATCCAAAATTTCATTGTGAGCTCAACTTTATTGAGCAATACTGAGGTGCAGTCAAGTTCTGATACAGGTCAAGTGCACAAATGACAGATATAGATGCCATGGAGCACAATGTGATTGCTTGCCTTGATGATATCCCATTGATCCAAATTCAGCGGTCAGTGGTTTCCAAGTCCATCATCTGAATATGGATTACTCATTGGTTTTATTTATTTATTTATTTATTTATTTATTTGGAGTAGCTATGCAAATCAATCTGCAATATTCATTTCAGCATACTCACAAGGCTTTTCTGGCTCAATGGCTGCCTGGGCAAACCAAAACCAAAGGTATCATGGACAACAGACTTTGGATGGCTGAGAAAGCAAAGGCTGCCTATGCATAGCACTTCATTATTGATCTGGAGGTACTTGATACATTACAATACATAGACTATGAGTGGGGAGGCATCCTTGATGTGAAATTTGATGAGTAGTTTTTTCAAACTCGACTTGAGGATTTTGGCCACCTTTTAGGGTTAGGGTTAGGGATTACATAAGGTTGCCCTATTAGAGCGTCCTCTATCTTATGCTGATAGTAATGAAGAAGCCGGGTCCCAATGGAGAACCCCGCATCCTGACCGTACTGGACAAACGTGAGCAGAATCAAAACACATGCAAATTGGCAAGCCCACTCCCAAATATTGAAACTATTCTGACCAACATCCTATGACACCCGTTCAGAACGCTAGTAGATGGGAGGGACGCGTATGAGCAGATCCATGTTATTGACGAACATGTCGGTCGTACGACTTTCAACACACCTGATGGCACAATGGAGAGTTTAGTCATGCAGCAGGGAGACTGCAACGGTCCAGCAACATACCAAACTGTCATGAACAATATCTTTGGCGCACACCTTGGTGTCTTCATGGACGTATATCTCGATGACATAGTGATTTACTCAAACTCAATCGAGGACCACATAAAACACTGCAAGTTAGTCATTGACATCCTGCACCGAGAAAAAATGTACCTTTCCACACCAGATAAGCTCCAGTTTTTTGCAAAGGAAATGAAGATCCTGGGTCATGTAATCGACGCGCAAGGAATCGTCATGGATCCTGAAAAGGTCGACCAAATATTGAACTGGAAAACACCTACGGGTAGGGATACCCTGGCATCCTTCATAGGCACTGTCAGCTACATGGCGCCAAACTGCAACATGGTATATTCACTGGTGCTGTTGTGATGTGACCAGACCCCTTGTTGATCCTTCAAATGCCACACATTCAAAGATTTGCCCTTGATTCTAAACTGTGCTGTCAAGTCACCCACCATCCATCTTGCCACACAGTATCTGAAGCCATGGACCTTCATCCTACAAGCACTGCTGAGGGAGGGGGCAAGGTTCAGATTGCCGATGGTGGTGACTGCATGAGAACTAGCAGGACAGCTGGATGTTATCAGTCGTTCATTTGGGTGCACACACATCTCCTATTTTATTTATTGGTGGTGATACTTGAATTTTAGTTCAATTTGCTGGTTGATGTGTATGCACATAAACTGAAGCACCCATCTGTCTTTGAGAGACAGTGCTTCTATAGACAGCTCCATCATGTTCTTGTATGTAAACTACCTGATGATCCCCTCTTTGAAGCCTGTCCTATAAGACACTGGCTCATGGCTGTAAAAAGGTGTCATACAGGCAGTGTGGACATGATGAAGGAAATGGTAACATATATGAGCATGCGACCACAGTTGGAGGTGATTGAGATTACTGCCATAAGCTGTGTGGTGGGATGCATACAAGTGGGGATGGGGAACAATTGGAGCATCATTGACCAAAGCAGAGATGTAGTCAGGCTAGACCTTATTCATGACCCTGAGCTAATTGAGGAAATGGATGCAGTGTAGGACTACAATATGCAATATATTGAATTGATGGCTTACTAGCCTTTTGTTACAGTACGATCCGTCGTAAGATGGACCTAGGTCGGGGACGAAACCCGAGGCAAGGTCCGAGGTTGCGGGGCGAGGTTGGATGGGGAAGTCGGAGAGGGACTTGGCTTCAGCTTATGTGCTGCACCGACCCTACGCACGAGTCCTAATTTCGGAGGTAAACGAATAAGAGGCGAGGTTTGGCTTAAGAGGCGAGGCTTAGAAACTAGCTAAGGATCGAAGGGATACGATAGTTGATTTTCAGACTGAGGAGTAGGAATGCATACAAGGGGGTTTATATATGGGCGAGGGTGCGAGTCAGGGGCGAACATATTAGTGGAGGTCAGGGCGAGGTCAGGGCGAGGTAATATACGAATGATGCATGATGGAGCGGAATCAGTAACTAAGGGGATACGGGCATGGCATCAAGGTCGGATATGAACTCAAGCTCGGGCTCGGGCTTGGGCGCGGATAAGGATCATATGTACTCGGGCACGAATATCACACGGCTCGGGCTCGGAAGAAGGTTTTACCGGTAAGTAACCGGCCAAAGGCCGGGTTCTTACAGTATCCCCTCCTTATGGCCGAGACCCCCGAGGCCGTAATGTGAACAAGGTTCGCCTATCCTCGAATCTAGATCCCGGCCCGATGTTAAGTAGCCGGAAAGGCGAAGCTTAAATCGTAGCCGAGGTTAGATAAAAGGGTGGGTAGGAGGCAGCGAACCCAAGTGCCAACGAATATGGTGCGCCCGCAACCCCTCTTCAACTCAGCCGTCGACGAGAACAGCGCGAACAATGCGTTTGACCAGACATTGCTGTCTGAGGAGAACGGAGCCTTGGGCGAGGTTATGCCCGAGGATCGACACAAGGTTGGCACATTGCCAGTTGATGAGACGGGGGCCATCGACATGCGGCAGCCGTGGCAGGAAGGGCCGAATGGTAAAAAGGTGAGTCGTTGAGTAGTATCGTTTTTGCTGTTCGCTGACTTGAGTAGTACAAGCGAATGTTATTCTCGTACCACCCGACCGACTTGTCCCCATACAGGTACAAGCTCGCCGACGGGGGACCTCGTGAGTGGCAACTCGCGACCAAGGCCGAGGCGAGGTGCACGCGCTGTGAAGAGCACGACTATACGTGCCTTCGGGCCGTTAGTCTCGACTTCGGGCTCGCCGACCAGGGTGCCTGCGTGTGGTGCAGGACACGCTCCTTGGGCTGTAGCATAGCCCAAGGTCGCCGCAGTAAGGCGTCCTTAGGAAAAGGTCAGGCGGGTGCCGGGGGCAAGAAGCGAGCGAGGAGCGAGGAGGCCGAGGAAAGAGGCCAAGGTTCGGGACGAGGTTGAGGATGACAACGACTCGAGCGACTGGGTCGAGCGGAATCTCGAGACGAGGGTTGAGAGGATGGAAGCGAGGATGAGCCAGGAGAAGGGTAAGGGGACAGAGGGAGCGAGGCAGAGTGAGGGGAAGGAAACCGAGGTGGAAGGTCGGAGGGCGAAGAAAGACAAGAAGGTGAAAAGGTCGGAGCGAAGTGCGGAGATGAGGGAGTTGATAGCGGTGGTGAGGGACGTGGGACAGAAGGTTGGCGAGGTTGGGGAGAGGGTGTGCGAGTTGCTGGGGAGAGGGTGTGCGAGTTGCTGGGGGAGTTTAGGGCTGCGAATGACCGGATGAACAGGGCGGATGTGGAGTTCATGAGAATAAGGAGGAGGCGGAATTACTTGAAGCGGATGCAGGGGGCGAGAGACTTGGCCGATTATGGGGGACATGGGGGTCTGGTGGAGCGAAGTAGCAGTAGTAATGAGGAGGAGTCAGGCGAGGGTAGCGAGGAGAGCGAGGGAGAGGATATGAGGATGGTGGAATAAACTAGTAACTGGAATAATGGAAGATTTCTTGGATTTTATTGATTTTTTTTGTTGGTGTTCGATTGCGAGGGGATTTTGTTATCTAACTACTGGGTCATGGGGGGTAAACAAGGAATGATCATAGAGAAGTCAAAGGTCCTGGCTTGGCCGGGTAAGATTCGTGGAAGTCAGTGACCAGCTCCGAGGCATGATCAAGCTTGGAAGCGAGGATCCACGAGGTTTCTTCGTCGGTACCTTCGTAACCAGTCCACCTAACAAGATAGAGTAACTTGCAGCTCTTGCGTCTATTATCGATCTTCGAGTCGAGGATTTCGGAAACCTCGAACTCGGGTTCACCATCGATAATGACTGGGGGCGGAGGCGGCTGAACTCGGTTCGGGATGGTGTTGGGTGAGGCTGGTTCGAGCATAGATACGTGGAATACTGGATGGACTGAATGCATGTGTTCTGGAAGTCGAAGGGTGAATGGGTGAGTACCCGCTCGGGAAATGATCTCAAACGGTCCCAAGAACTTCTCGGCGAGTTTTTTGGTAGGGTGAGTCATTCTGAAGTACTGTGCCTTCACAAAGGCGAGGGATCCCACTTGGAAATCAGGAGCGGGCTTGCGGCGAACATCGGCCGAGGCTTGGTAGGTCTTCTGAGCCTCGAGGATGGCGCGGCGAAGTTCTTGGTGAAGCTCGTCCAGGTCAACCACAAAGTCTCGAGCTCGTGCCGAGGTGAGGTCACGCTCGGGGTGAACTGCGAGGTTCGGATGGTAACCCTTATTAGCAAAGAATGGGGAGATACCGGTGGTTGCGCTAGGCGCGTTGTTGTAGGCGAACTCGGCTAGGGGAAGGAGCGAAGCCCAATTGGACTGCTGATAGTTGCAATATATCCTGAGGTACTGTTCCAAGGTCTGGTTAGCACGCTCGGTTTGACCGTCACCCTCGGGATGATATCCCGAGGTGAAATGCAACCGCATGTCCAATGCTTTCCCTAGGGAACGCCAGAAGTGCGAGACGAACTCGGAACCCCTGTCCGAGGTGATGTGCGAGGGGACTCCATGCTTGGAAAAGACATGAAGGACGAAGAGGTGAGCGAGCTCTTGCGAGGTTATCTTGTCTGTGGTTGGATTGAAGATAACCTGCTTAGTGAAGTGGTCAACAATCACTAGGATGGAGGTGAACTCGGATGAAGGGGGAAGCTGCTCAATGAAATCCATAGAGATGGAATTCCAAGGCTTCTCGGGAACGGGAAGTTGTTTGAGGAGACCATAGGGTTTGTGACATTGCGGCTTGCTTCACATACAAGTGGTGCATGTTTTGCAATATTCCTTGACAAAGGATCTAATCCCTGGCCAAGTGTAGTCTCGTCGGATCAGCTCCAAGGTCTTGTTGACTCCGAAGTGTCCCGAGAGAATGTGGTCGTGCTTGTATTGCAGGATGTGAAGTCGAAGGTCTTGGGCCGCTGGAACATAGGTTCGGTTGTCAAGCTTGAGAAAACCCTCGGGGTCTGTGGTCCACCTCGGGTCATCAACCAAGCCGAGGTGCGACTTGGCTATGGGGTCCGAGGGGAGGTTCGCTAGTATGTCAGCTCGGATCTGCTCGTTATCAAGCAGTGAAGCTGCTCGGAGTACAACCGGAGCGATGTTAGTAGCTCTAAGGGATGATGCCAGCTGGTGTTGGGTAAACACTGGTCGTAGGTTCTGTGGGTTTATGGTGGCATAGTCGCTATTCCCCTCTTTAAGATAGACGTCCCATCGTCTAGTGAGAGAGTAGATGGGACCGATAGGTGGCGAGGTCCCTTCTTCGAGGTTGATTTTGATATCGTGGGGTCGGTGGGGAGCTAGAGTGTCAGCGCGTGCTTTGCTGAACACATCTGCAAATTCGTGATATACTTCGGGAACATGTTTTTTAATGTTCTCAGAAAGCTCGGAAGAACTTTCTCCCGATGTTGCCCCTCTGGCGAGGAGCTCAGGCGAAGCCAGATTGAGCTGAACACTTCGGACCCTTCCAACCTAGATGCACGCATGAAAGCAGGCGCATTGATTAGGGACATGAGCGGTGCTTGCAATTTCGGAGGCGAGGTCGGAGGTGAGGTCGGAAGCGGGGGCGAAGATGCCGTAGGCGAGGTTGAAGTCGTAGCCAAAGCTGAGCGGGCTGACGTCGCCGTGGTCGCTGGAGCCGTAGTTAGGTCGATGGTCTTGAACGTAATACTGCCCAATACCCAGTCAATCGACGGATTGTAGCGGGTGAGCCAGTTGTGGCCAAGTACCATCGAGAAACTCGAGTCGAGCGAGGTTACGTAGAAGGTAACCCATTGTTGTTCACCAGTCGGAAAGCAAATGCAGAGGTCTAGAGCTTGGGTAATGGTAGTGTTAGTACTACCGTCAAACAGTTCAGAGGTATAGGGGAGACAGGATAAGCAGGCATAGAGTACTTCTGGACAAATCTGGATTCAATAAAACAATCTGAGGACCCACAGTCAACTAATGCAACAAAAGCGACGTTGGGGAGCGAAGGCGAGGTTAGATCTACATTAAGGGAATCTTTGGACAATGAATGAGAAGCGGCGCTGAGTCTGAGCACACGGGTGAGGGTACCGCAATCCTCGGATCGTGCGGTTCCGAGGTTGCTACCTATTTTTTCACCTCCGTAATGGAGGCCGAAGTCCCCTCGTTAGGGGTCTTCGCTGCCCGACCTTTAGAACCGCTACCGCTGGTAGACTTGTTCTTCGGGCAGTCCTTGACGATGTGGCCTTTGGTGCCGCAAAGCAGACAAAGGCCTTGGTCGACCCGACGTTGGCGCTCCTTGGGAAGTAGTTTGCCATCCTTCCCGAGCTTGCTCGAAATGTCGGGCTGGCCCTTGTTGTTCGAAGAGTTGTTATTGGAACCCCTGCCGTTGTTGTTAGTCTTGTTGCGGTTCTTATTGCTGTTGGAACCACTGGAAGACTGGTTGTTGTTAGTGGCATTGCTGCTGGACTGATTAGCAGTGCGTGCAGGCTGGGAGCTACTACGACCATGGATCATGGCGTCATATTCCTTACGCTCCCAGTAGCGGCTGTCGCATTCCAGCGCGAAGTTCCTAAGCTCGGCGAGGCTGTGGAATCGAGGGAAGTGAAGTAAGTCGTCCTTGATTCTTTTGGCCAAGCCCTTGTAGGCGAAGTGTCGGAGGGCCGCATCGTTCCACTGAGTCTGAGTCGAAGCTCGGGCGAAGTCGATAAAGAATCGGCGGCCTTGTGGTGCTCTTTCATAACGATCTTCTCGAGGTCAATCTCGGCTTGGGCAGCGTTGTCGTATGGGCCGAAGTTGAGCTCGAGCTCGGCTTTGAAGCTGTCCCAGTCCTCGAGCCAATCTGGCTCGGGTTGGACTTCGCCGAGGATCGCCCGCTCAAAATACTGTAGAGCTGAGCCGGACAGGTAAGAAATAGCATAATGCACCTTCGAGGCCCCAGTCTTGAACGCTGTGGGACAATCTCGGAAGTTGAGTACGCATTGAAGGAAGAAGGTGCGAAGCTTGGCTTGGTCAGTACCGTCATAACTATCCGGTTCCTTGACCTTGGCTCGTGCTTCGGACTCGCAAGGTTTCGCGAGTTTGATGAACACTCGACGCATAAGCACGTTGTCCTCGAGGTCACCGAGGTCCTCGGGTGGTAGGTTGGGGAGATCCTGATCGTTGTCAGAACTTCCCGAGCCATCACCTGGATCACCTGAAGGATCACCGGGGTTAGCCCTACCTTTGCCTTTGTTACTAGGCTCGGCGGGGTCTGCGAGGGGTATCCCCGGCGACGGTGGTGAATCATCGGGGGCTTCCGAGAAGCGTCGTTGTTCTGATATACCCCGAAGGGTGCGGGAACGAGTTATCATGGACATAGTGAAGAAAAGGGATACGTAGGGTGTAAGCAGTCTGAAAATACTGTTACGGTACGATCCGTCGTAAGGTGGACCTAGGTCAGGGACGAAACCCGAGGCAAGGTCCGAGGTTGCGGGGCGAGGTTGGATGGGGGAAGTCGGAGAGGGACTTGGCTTCAGCTTATGTGCTGCGCCAACCCTACGCACGAGTCCCAATTTCGGAGGTAAACGAATAAGAGGCGAGGTTTGGCTTAAGAGGGAGGCTTAGAAACTAGCTAAGGATCGAAGGGATACGATAGTTGATTTTCAGACTGAGGAGTAGGAATGCATACAAGGGGGTTTATATATGGGCGAGGGTGCGAGTCAGGGGCGAACATATTAGTGGAGGTCAGGGCGAGGTCAGGGCGAGGTAATATACGAATGATGCGTGATGGAGCAGAATCAGTAACTAAGGGGATACGGGCATGGCATCAAGCTCGGATATGAACTCAAGCTCGGGCTCGGGCTCGGGCGCGGATAAGGATCCTATGTACTCGGGCACGAATATCACACAGCTCGGGCTCGGAAGAAGGTTTTACCGGTAAGTAACCGGCCAAAGGCCGGGTTCTTACACCTTTTTGAGGAAAAGTCATCATTATGTCTTGGTTTTATCATGCATATATATACTTATAGACATCACCCAAACGTATCCATGGGATTGGCACTCAAATTGGGTAGGTATACCATGTATTATATATGCAGTATCACCACGAGTTAAATAAATATATTTTCTACTAACTACTGGTAGGAAATCCATGTTTTCATTACTTCCCACATACTGACCTCGTGACTTTCCAAGCATTTATTCACAGTCCTGGACATTTTTTTATCCACATATTTTGTTCATGGATAAATATGTGGACCAGGTATCAGTGGGAATTCCACATATACCAGATTTTACTTGGGATCTTCATGTATTATATGTGGAGACTTACCGCAGTGCGTGGCTGCTGCCACAGGGCATGTGGGTGAGCTTGCGGGAGTTGGACCCAATCTGTGGGCAGTGCACATGTAACTTGGTCAAGTGTCACTGGAGGCATATAAAATTTTTCTGGTCTGAAAAACTGTTCAAAAAACTATAAAGATATTCCAATTTTTTTTAGTGTTTTTAAGGTAAAATAACTTTAACAAAAATTTTTGTTTTTGTTAGACTTTGTTGAGCAAGAAAATTGTAAAAAAGTTTAAAGTTTTTTGCAGGGTTTTTTATGTCTTTTTATAAGTTTCTTTGTGAAAACACATAGAAACCCATAAAAAACCCTGAAAAAAACTTTGAATCTTTTTACAATTATCTTGCTCAACAAATTCTAATAAAAACACAAAATTTTATTATAGTTTTTTTTACATAAAAAAACACTAAAAATATTTGGAAAATCTTTACAGTTTTTTCAACAGTTTTTCAGACAAGAAAACTTTTATATGCCTGCAGTGTGTGGAAGCACTGTCAGCTGTCCCACCTGGATAGCACCCATATCACCTGTATTAGAGGTTTGATGTCGCCACTTACACAGTTCTAGTTAGAGGGACCTATGTGATCTACAATGTACCAGCAGTCAAACCAGTGCTCAGCAGTCGCTTTAGATTTATCTATTTTGGAAAAAACAACACCCCAGCTCAACCCTGTGCATCCCTCATGCTCCAGCCAGTCTGTCTTTGTCCAGATCCTGTGCCTTCCATCAAAGACCACTGTGGGGGCCAGGCTGAGCAACTGCAAGGGCAACAATGAGGGCACCATAGCGTAAGTCTACAATCACTTCTCTAGTAACCCAATCGTTCACTCTCCACCCAGAAGCATTCCTGCAGCAGTAAGGGTGATCAAAGCCCTTTCAAGGGATGTATGATATGCCAGAAGTTAAATTACTATGATACTATGATAGCAGGAGATGCAATATCTGTGTGTCAATGAGCATTTGCCCTGGGAAACTTAGGGGGCCTCTCTGCACTGCATCCATGAAGTCCCATGCTCAAACCAGCCGAGATCAACCTTTGTGGACCCCTTCCCGATGACAGCGGTATTTGCCGGCCACCACAAACCTAACTGGGACCAGGGTGGGACCCAGAATAAAAGTTCTGTGGGTGAGTTGAGTAACCAGCCATTTTTGAGCTGGGAATCATTTTGAAACCCAGGCCCCATAGCTGAGCAAAGGATATTAGCAGATGTCGTCTCTGACAAATGAAGGTAACAGCTACTGACTAGCCTGACCAGTGAATGGTGCTGAAATGGCCTCCCCGGTGTCTGCATTCCACAGACGGATCGTGTTGTCATCAGACCCGGAGACGATGCGCTTGCCGTCGTGCGAGAACGCCACCGACCTGACGCAGTGGGTGTGGCCTTCGAATGGTGCTGAAATGGCCTCCCCGGTGTCTGCATGCCACACACGGATCGTCTTGTCATAAGACCCGGAGACGATGCGCTTGCCGTCGTGTGAGAACGCCACCGACCTGACCCAGTCGGTGTGGCCTTCGAATGGTGCTGAAATGGCGTCCCCGGTGTCTGCATTCCACATACGGATCGTCTTGTCACGAGACCCGGAGACGATGCGCTTGCCGTCGTGCGAGAACGCCACCGAGTTGACGCAGTCGGTGTGGCCTTCGAATGGTGCTGAAATGGCCTCCCCGGTGTCTGCATTCCACACACGGATCGTCTTGTCATAAGACCCGGAGACGATGCGCTTGCCGTCGTGCGAGAACGCCACCGAGTTGACGCAGTGGGTGTGGCCTTCGAATGGTGCTGAAATGGCCTCCCCGGTGTCTGCATTCCACAGACGGATCGTGTTGTCATCAGACCCGGAGACGATGCGCTTGCCGTCGTGCGAGCACGCCACCGACGTGACGCAGTGGGTGTGGCCTTCGAATGGTGCTGAAATGGCCTCCCCGGTGTCTGCATGCCACACACGGATCGTCTTGTCATAAGACCCGGAGACGATGCGCTTGCCGTCGTGTGAGAACGCCACCGACGTGACCCAGTGGGTGTGGCCTTCGAATGGTGCTGAAATGGCGTCCCCGGTGTCTGCATTCCACATACGGATCGTCTTGTCACGAGACCCGGAGACGATGCGCTTGCCGTCGTGCGAGAACGCCACCGAGTTGACGCAGTCGGTGTGGCCTTCGAATGGTGCTGAAATGGCCTCCCCGGTGTCTGCATTCCACACACGGATCGTCTTGTCATAAGACCCGGAGACGATGCGCTTGCCGTCGTGTGAGAACGCCACCGACGTGACCCAGTGGGTGTGGCCTTCGAATGGTGCTGAAATGGCGTCCCCGGTGTCTGCATTCCACATACGGATCGTCTTGTCACGAGACCCGGAGACGATGCGCTTGCCGTCGTGCGAGAACGCCACCGACGTGACCCAGTGGGTGTGGCCTTCGAATGGTGCTGAAATGGCCTCCCCAGTGTCTGCATTCCACACACGAATCGTCTTGTCATAAGACCCGGAGACGATGCGCTTGCCGTCGTGCAAGAACGCCACCGACCTGACGATGTCGGTGTGGCCTTCGAATGGTGCTGAAATGGCCTCCCCGGTGTCTGCATTCCACACACGGATCGTGTTGTCATCAGACCCGGAGACGATGCGCTTGTCGTCGTGTGAGAACGCCACCGACCTGACCCAGTCGGTGTGGCCTTCGAATGGTGCTGAAATGGCCTCCCCGGTGTCTGCATTCCACACACGGATCGTGTTGTCATAAGACCCGGAGACGATGCGCTTGTCGTCGTGTGAGAACGCCACCGACCTGACGCAGTCGGTGTGGCCTTCGAATGGTGCTGAAATGGCCTCCCCGGTGTCTGCATTCCACACACGGATCGTCTTGTCATAAGACCCGGAGACGATGCGCTTGCCGTCGTGCGAGAACGCCACCGAGTTGACGCAGTCGGTGTGGCCTTCGAATGGTGCTGAAATGGCCTCCCCGGTGTCTGCATTCCACACACGGATCGTCTCGTCATCAGACCCCGAGACGATGCGCTTGCCGTCGTGCGAGAATGCTACCGATGAGACACCGCGGTTGTGGCCTACCAAGACGTTTTCAATAGCTGGCCACTCCTGTAGTTTCCCTGTCTCTATGCGGAGTAGTCTTGGAAAGTCTGGGAGGTACGTCTGTGACACTATGGAACTTTCAGGTGCAAGCGGGAGTGCCGACAAATACAGATGAGGAGCGCTCTCCAAGATTGCGCTCCAGAAAGTAGCAACAAACTTGCGGGTATCCAATACGAATGCTGTAGTGTCAATATCCTGAAGTTCATTAGACTCACGTCGGAGCTCATAACAACTCGGGCACTCACCTGACTCCAGTCTATTATTGACAAGAGCGCTGCTGAATAATCGGGTACCTTCTTGATCAGACTCAAAACTTCTAGCCAGTACAGTAGCTTAGTCTCGAAGAACTCCTTGACCTTTGCACTTATACCCGGCGCAAAGGTGGTGGCGCGAACATGGTCCGCCCAAAAACGGCAAGAGTAGGAAAGTTGCGAGGATATATACCTCTTGGTCCGTGTCTCCAAGTCCACAACATCGTCATTGCGCAGATGCGAAGTTTCAAGCCGACATATGTTGAAAGAAAGCTCATCCTTCATCACGCGCAAGCATGAGAGCGCAAGGCCGACATGGTGTAAAGATGTATCAATGTAGAATGCTTTACTCGAGTTGCGATCTGTCAAGAAGTCACGAAAAGACGTGTGGAGCAGAGTGATTGTGCCAGATTCTTGAGCAGGAAGGCTCAGCAGAGCACCCATAGGTCCAACGATATGTTGCACCGCGGTACCCGAGTTGCCTTCCTCGTACAATTTCTGCAGGGCAGACATCGAGAGCGGCTCTCTGGCAGTCAGGATGCAGCCCATCACCAAGCAAAAGCGATCCTTGACATTGTCCGGCAAGCCAGCGCCATCCCCGAATCTCTTCTTGAGGATACCGAGATACAGGTTATCCATCCCATGGAACTTCTCGTCTAAAAGTTCCTCCAGTTGCTCAACAGGATCCCGACCACCCATCCCATCTCCTTTGACAAATCGACAAGCCGTGGACGCCCATTGAAAGTGACCTTCAGATTTCTCGACTAATAATCGACACCAGCCATCGTTGGGCCATTCGCGCTCGAGAGCAGTAAGGTTACCTAGTTCTTCTTTCACAAAGCGGGCGACGGCATCGGCAGGGTTCGGGTCTATATCCTTTAGGGCCCTGGAAAGTACGTGCTTCTTCCCCAAAAGGGCATCCATAATGTCTTTTTCGGCACGGGCGGTGATGAGAACGCGGAAGTTAGGCGGCAGTTCTGCAGCTTCGTTGCCAAGGACAGACAAGAGACCCTCGCGAGATTCCTGGTCTCCGCTCTCATCCAATGCATCAATAACGATCACCGTTGGTCCGACGGACGTAAGCCGATGGGCGGCGCCTAGAATGAACTTCTGGAACTGCTGACGAGGTATGCGTGTTGTCCGAAGGGCTGTCTGCCCTTTGACCACTTCCACCAACGATGCTTTGCGTTGTGGGTCCAGATCAGCCAGATCACGAGCAATTGTGCTGAAGACATTTTGGGGGGAGCGTTCTTTCTGCTGCGCGCGGTTAAAACAGTACGACGATCCAAGACGTTTGAGTTTATTAAATTGTCGAGCGATCTCGTGAGCAATCGCAGATTTCCCGGCACCTGCAACATCGTACAAGAAAAATATCCGAGGGGTGTCGTCGCTATCCTGGTTGACCCAATCGCAGATCTCCTCAATAACTTTCTTGCGAGTACCCGGCAAACAGCCTTTTTCAGGATCGCATCCAGCTGACGTTGCATAGGGCATCTCACTCAGCAGAACTACTTCAGCTGGTTGCAAGGGGTATTAGGCTCGGGAAAGGCCCAAAGTCAGAAAACTCACAGAGGTCGCCGACGGCATCCAGAACACGTAGTACAGTGATTTCGGTATGAATGACGGCTTGTTCCTGTAACGCCGACCTGAGATTCTTGAACCTTTCCCGGTATTGTGTGACCTTGCTGTCGACATCCGAGACTACATTCTTCGCGGCCCTTTTCCCTGAACAAAGATCATCAGCCATGGCCACTTGATACAATGGGTCCAACATACAGAAGTCCTTGATTTTGGCATAGTCACGGATAAAGTAACCGCATTCTACCGTCAGATTTGTCAAGGATATGATAATTTGCCTTTGCGATTGAATTTTCTTTAACGGCTCCGCCAAGTGGACGAACGCATAGGTGTCCGCAATAACCTTCGCCAGCTCATTAATGCTATCGTCCCGGTCCTTCTGAGCAATGATCGTCTGCCCAGATGTCAGATATGTCCATCAAGCTGGTGCATGTGATAGATCTACCTTGTGCGCAATAGACAGGATAGACCATGCCATTTTTGCGTAAGGATGGACCTAGAACCAAGCAAACCGTGTACATGAGATGACCTGGGAGACCGCCGGCGTTTGAACAATACCTCGGAGATCCCATCCACGATCTCGGTAAACAGCCTGATCTTGTCCAGGAGTGGATCCCAAGCCGCCGACATTGTTTCGAGGGTATTGATGGCGGAAGTGGCGGCATCGGCTCCAGGCCCTCCAACAACAAATGGGGACGGCACCGGGTTCATCTTATCGACCTCTTCCGTTCGCCCAACTGCTTCGTTCAACTGGGCGTCCCGCGCCTCGTCGGACGTCGCGAAAGACGAAATGGTGAACTCTAGGACAGTCTGAACCTCATGCGTCCTCCCTGCCTTATCTGATTTTTGCAGTTTGCGAGCAATGGCTGCTGTGTTCGATGTTTACACGTGCATTCCGTCGACAAGCGAAAAGGACTGACCTCCAGTTGCTCCTTCTGCAAGCAATGACTCAATGCTTTCCTTCGTACCGCCTATGAAATTATCAGGTCGGATGGTACGATGCCGATATATTTCAATTTCCAACACAGAAGACCGAGTCAAGTGGAAGCTGTGGATGGATTTAAGATCACATTGAGACAATCACGATGAAATTCACGCACAAATAGAATGGCTCATTCCACGAGGCAGTATTGGCTCTCGCAGAAAACGTAGTCTTCTGGGGGGGTTCCTTATCGACGACGAGTTTCACGAAGAACTGACTAGGACGCTTGCCGAACAGTGAGACATTGGGAAGGTGCTCGCATTTCAAGCCTGTTGTCGACCGGCAAGAGTCAGTATACCATAGATAGCGCAAACGAAAGAGTCTTTCCAGCCACTTTGATTCCTGCAGGAATACTTCGGGGTGGAGTGAGCAGTTGGCTCTAGAGAAGCGATCGTGGGCTTACGGTGCTGCCACAGTGCCCTCAACGTTGTTCATAGTGCGCAGTGTTCGAGGTGGGTGGTAGACGGAAAGAGACGACGGGAGGCGCCGCCGCACACTCCGACTTCGGACCTGTCAAGACATGGCACTCACCTAACTCCACGTGTTCCCAGCGTCAATGTGAAGCGCCCGCCGATGTGGCTCCGTCTACGGTAGGTACTCGGCCGTCTTCGTAAGAGGCAAGGCGGCTACATATCATGTCGTGCCTTGCAGTGAGTGAGCTCCGTGCACGCCTGGGCAAGTTTCGCGGATCGTTGCTGCGCACACAACATGTGCGTCAACGCAAGGAAGGATTTTACCCACGGAGTCTATCCCGCCCTTATACATATGAGGTCAGTACACGTTCGCACCTGCAGTTTTTTCGACTTGTTCCCATTCCCAAAGCATCGCTACCAGATCTCCAAATGCGATACTTGTCCCTCCAATCCATTTTCCCTCCCGACTTTTCAAGCTTGCCTAGACCCTCCAATGCCCCACGTCCCGTTTCACCAGTACTCCCTCCGTGGACAGCGACCCTACAGTCCCCCGGGACTCCTTCTCCAAATCCTGCCAAGCCCTGGGAGCGTCAAACGCCATTCACTTCCGAATCATCGAGTACCAAACCGCCCCCAAATGGTTCACCCTTCATTCCCCGCCAACATGTTCTATGACCCCGCAAGCCGCTGTCTTTACGGGCGTTTGCACGAACCAAATCCAGCCAAGCCCCATACCCAGCCAAAGCCCCGAACCTCCCAAGACTACGACAGCTCCGCCTGGTGGCGGCCCCGCGAAACATAAAAATCTCTCGCCCAATCATCCGCGGCGGAATAGGCTGCGATTTGATTCATCAAACTCGTCTCCTGTCCGTCTGACAGTTCCGCACTAACCCCGCACCTTCCAGCGCCGTATTCTCCGTCCGCTTACCCGCCGACGGGTGGGTCCCCATGAGGCTCGGCGCAGGTACTTATACGACACGGTCACCGGGGAAAGCCCTGTACACGCGCGACACGAAAGCGCGCGAGAGATGGAACCCAACCACCGCCACGTCCCATCCGAAACTGTCCAGTACCACCGGTGGGTGCGATTTTCTTGTCGGGAAGTCGGCGTTCACTCATCAGGTAACCAGAGCTGAGCCTCAAGGTGAGCCATCTCCGTAGTTGAGCTACACAAACCCTTGCTGATGCGTATATTCGGAATAGAGGAACAGAAAGCTGACCTGGGTCGAAAGTAAGCCTTGGGTGTTGAATTTTTTTTTTTTGTGTCCACTTAGAAGTCGTTTCCAGGTTCGCCAAACGAGATAGAAGGCCAGTCGACCCGCCGCCTGTCGTCCGTTTACGGATGTATCAAGTCTTTAATGCCGAAACCGACCACCCCACCGACCAGGAGATTCCAGCCGAGTACGTCCTTTGCTTCTATTTTTAAACTGACGACAATTTTGGGATTTGCAGACAAATCGAGGTCGGGGGACTAATTTGTCACGTCGATCTTTACGCTATTCGACCTACTCCTTATCCTCACTCAAGGCCGGTGGGTTCTGGGGAAGGCTCTTCGGCCGCTCCACCGGCTCCACAGGCTACACTTGTCGCCCCTTTGCCTGCAGAAGAAAGCAAGGTTACGACCTCGTTGTTCGGTACCACGTTCGCTCATGCCTCCCAAATCAAGGGCTTGGATGGAGATGAAGTCATCTTTTTTGTGTTCCCTGTACGTCTATTGTCTCCTTTTTCTGACTCGCTGACACGAAATTTTGCAACGTAGGATCTGGCTGTACGAACTGAAGGCCTGTGAGTCAAGCCAAGTTCATACTAAAAGGACGTGGGGCGCCGATAAACAGCAACTTTCTATAGCTTCATATTACGTTACCGAATGTTCGACATACTCAGGTACGTGTTGACATTCATCCCGCAGCCGATCTTGTCCCAGTCGTATGGAAGGCTCAGAAGACATTCCTGTTCTCGCACAATGCTATAGTGGCCCCTTCGCCATCTACTCCACTACAGAGTGCGTAGTTGTGCGCTATCTCGTGAAACTAGTGCTCAGGGCGTTTCCTGCAGATATCCGGGTTTACGCGCGTCAACAGAGCTTACGAAGGTTCACTTTAATTATTAGGTGTGGTTCTGTGACGTATGCTGATGCCCAGCACAGCATCTCTCTCGTTACGGAATCCGTGTCAATCTTCGTGAGTCTGAGCGGAAGCGGAAGGCAGCTGAGCCGCCTGCTGTGGAGCCCGAAGAGCCAGCAGAAAGTTCATCAGGGCGGCCACCCCATCTCTCCTGAGGCCGTCGATCCGGACATGGACGCTGAACGCTGAAGTACATAACGTTTTTCCTTGATTGTGCGAATTTTTTAGAACCCAGGTGATTAGTCCCTGTTGCGCAAAGGAGCTCTGGATTCTGTGATTTTCTAGTCTGCGCCTGTCTCTCCGAATACACAAGTCCAACAATCATGATACCGCAAATTCCTATAGGTGAAAGCGGCTCGGTGGGTTGTGGGCGTCGAGCTTATGTCAGGTTTTAGGTCAGCCTTAGTCAGCTGGCCAATCGGATGCGAGCGGCGCAGCCGCGAACCAAGAACGCTGCGCAGCATGGTCATGTGACCGTTTGCGTTCCAAATTAGGTCAGCAGCGAGCGGCGCAGCCGCGAGCATAGAACGTTGCGCAGCGGTCACGTGACCCGTTCGCGACCAGAGCGCGCATAAGCGAGCGTGGTCCGTGCACGACACGCGCGCGCGGTATAAAGGCCGAATGGTAAGGAGGGAACGCCAGGAACCTGCCCAACCGCCGATTCCTCTGTCTGCTGTCTGCTATGTGCTCTGTCTGCTCTGTCCTCTGTGCTGTCTGCTATGTGCTCTGTCCGCTGTCTGCTCTGTGCTCTGCTGTCTGCTCTGGGTGCTGTCTCCTCCTTTAGCTGGCTGCCTGTCTATTGCTTTGCTGGCTTTCTATTGGTAGGTAATATGTTTTGTTTAATCCATTGCCATGTATTTTATTTTATTTGTGTTTGTAATTTTATTAGTTCTTTTTTTTTTCATCATAGTATTGTCACATGTGTATTATATTTTGGTGATTTCTTTCGAAAATAGATTTAAATACCTTCCAAAGACTGCTGAAAAAAATGTATTTTAATATCAATATTTTTCCGGTTTTTTTCGAAAATAGACATCAATAAGTTCCCTCTAAAATTAATGAGATTCTGCTTTTAAATGTGGTTTGTTTTATTGTTTTATTTACTGTAAAGCCACTTACCAGCCACTCCTCTCTGGCTATACTGGTGGCCGGCTTACTATGGCTTTGGCTGGGCTCTGGGTTTCTCTGTCAGTCTCAGGGCTTCTCTGGCTTTGGCTGGGCATTAATAACAGCCTCTGCTTCAATGTACTGTACTTTTTTGACATTTTTTCGCAGATAGATGTCAATAAATTATCCTGACTTTGTGAAAATTGTCAGCTTAAATGTACAGTGCATTTTTTTGACATTTTTCAAAAATAGATAATCTTGACTCTGCTAAAATTAATAACAACTTCAGCTTAAATGTACTGAACATTTATTTTGACATTTTTTGAAAAATAGATAATCCTGACTTTGCTAAAATTAATGACAGCAGCTGCTTAAATATGGCTTCCTTTACTATTTTATTTATATCTGTATATGTCACAAAATAGATATTGATACATGTCCCTGAGTTTGCGAAAAGTTAATGATAAGTAACAACCCCTGCTCGCTTCACTTTGAAGCCCTTGGGGATATGCTACACATGCCATTGGGACATGCTATGCATGCTATACTTGAGGGGCATGCTACACACACTAACATGCATGCTATGCATGGGGACACACGCTATGCTTGGGGACACCCATGTTATGCGTGGAGACACACATGTTATGCATGGGGACAAGCATGCTATGCATGGGGATGTGCACACTATATGTGGGGACACACTATGCTTGGGGGACATGGTACAAACAAGGGACACACTACAGGGGAATACACTACAAACACGGGACATTCTACACATGCTATACTTGGGGGACATGCTACAAACAAAGGACATGCTATGCACACTATACTTGGGGGACATGTTATGCATTGGGGACACACTTTGCACACTATACTTGAGGGGGATGCTACACACACTACATGGAGGGACATGCTATGTTTGGGGACATGCTACAAACCAGGGACATGCTATGCATGTGGGACACGCCATGCACACTGTACTTGGGGATATGCAACATGTGGAGACACACTATGCATGGAGGACATGCTACACACACTATACTTGGGGACATGTTATATGTGGGCCAGGGACACAATAAGCATGCTATATTCGAGGCTATGCATGGAGGACATGCTATGCACGCTATACTTGGGCACATGCAGATATGTGTAGAGACATTACCTATCTTGATGTGTTACTTATAGCTACTTTCAATTGCAATGAGATGTGTTTTACTTATCCCAAGTTTGATTTACCCAATGCGTTTGACCTACACCCCCGTGTGAAGCATGGGTATCCACCTAGAGGTAAGGGTTCAACAATCGAGTTAAGTTGGATATCAGAAATCGAGTTGGAAGGCAGAGGTCAGAGAGACAGAGGCCTTGCAAGTACTTGCTGTGGTAAGAACAGGAAACAGTGCAAAGAGAGTCACATATCAAAGTCAATTATCTGATTGCAGAACAGAGGTACACATGACTGGGTTTTATACAAAGAGCTGAGACAACATGTCAGAAGGTAGAGGTAAGCAATTCCAGTGCAAGCAAAAGTAACTAGGATAAATGGAGTAAGTAACTAATACAGAACAAGAGGAACTACAAGGGGGTGCCGGGTAGAACTAAGAACAATCAATAGGCAAAAGAACAAGGGGAATGTGGGTCTAATTGATTGTTACGTATTGGAATTCCCGGAGGTCGGAACTGGACGGGACAACAGCTTCAAATTATGTGTTGCACCCCTGATGAACTACCATCCTAAGTATTTCGGGATTGACTTGCAGATATCGGAGAAGGCAGAAGTCGGGAACAGAGTACTGAGAGTCGAGGTTCGAGGGTCGGAGAACAAAGGTCAGAAGAGGCGGAAGAGGCGGAGGACACAGGGTCGGGAGCGGAAGGAGACAAGACTAGCAAAACTCGCTGTGCTAAGAACAGGAGACAGTGCGAAGGGAATCACATATCGAAGTTGATTATCTGATTGTAGGAACGGAGACATACATGAGGGGGTTTAATACAAAGAGCTGAAGCAACAGGTAATGGTATGGTACTAAGCAAATTCTGGAGAGTGCAGGAATCGGATAGACATACGGGGCAAGTAACTAATACGGAACAATGGGATGACAAGGGGGGTGCAGGGTAGGGTAAGTACAATGGCAAAGAACAAGGCAAGTAAGTACAATAGGCCTCGGAAGAAACAGAATTACGGAAATGGTATCTTGCTGTGTTCAGGGTCGAGTAAGGGGGCCGGTATCTGGAGGTGGCCAGGGGTACTGAAATCACAAGGGTCGAGGTAGAGGGTTGCGGATGGTGCGGATGTTGTGGAATAGAGTTGGAGGTGGTGTGGAGGCGGTGCAGAGGTGGTGCGGAGGATATGCGGATATGGCGGAGATGGTTGAGGGGAACAGTCGTAACATTGATAGTGGAACAAATGGATCTCCTGATGCTCTGGACTTGCTATGCTAAGGGTCAAGTAGGGAACGCCGGTGAATAGAGTCAAAAGGGGAAGTATGTGAATAGTAAAGAACAAGGGGATGAAAAGGTCAAAGTGTGGACATTGCAGAATAGAGCCAGAGGAGGCATGGAGGTACCAGAGTTGGTCAAGCAGCATGGTCATAACATTACCTACCTTGATGTGTTACTTAGAGCTACTGTCAATCAATAAGATGCATTTTACTTATCTGAAAGAAAATTTCTTATCCGAATGTGTTTGACTTATCCCAAGTTTGATTTACCCAAGGCGTTTGACTTGCACCCCCGCGCGAAGCGCGGGTATCCACCTAGTCTAAGAGTGAAACGCGCTCAGTGGGTTGTGGGCGCTGCTGACCAATGCTTGGTCATTAGTTTGTCAGCGGAGCGCGCGAGCGGCGCAGCCGCGAGCCCCCCGGTCTGTTTAGGTCAGCGGCGAGCGGCGCAGCCGCGAGTTACAAACGCTGCGCAGCAGCGTTCCAGGTCACGTGTCCGGTTCGCGACCATACGCGAGGGTGGTCCGTGCATGACCCTTCGCTTGGTATAAAGAGAGCGATGCCGCAGAACCGCACTCCCCACTGGTGTCCTCCTGTGTTCTGGCTGTGGTGGGCTTACTACTGCTTTGGCTGGTGTCTTTCTGTGTGTCTTTCTGTGTGTCTCTGGGTGTCTCTGGGCTTCTTTGGCTGTGAATTGACACCAGCTTCTGCTTCAATGTCCTGTATATTTTTTGATATTTTTTCGCAAATTGCTATCAATACACCTAACTTGCTAACCTTAATAATAGCCAACTTAAATATCCTGTACATTTTTTTGATATTTTTTCGCAAATAGCTATCAATAAACCTAACTTGCTAACCTTAACAATAGCCAACTTACATATCCTGTACATTTTTTGATATTTTTTCGCAAATAGACATCAATAAATCAAACTTGCTCACCTCAATAACAGCCACCTTAACTATCCTGTAATTTTTTTGACATTTTTTCGCAAATGGATATCAATAACTTATACTGACTCTGCTCAAGTTGATAACAACTTCTGTTTTAATGTAGTGTGTTTTTGTTATCTTTTTTTGAAAAATAAATATAGATATCAATGAGTTATCCTGACTTTGCTAAAATTAATAAGAACAGCTGCTTAAATGTGGTTTCTTTTCCTATTTTATATATGTCACAAAATAGATACTGATACATGTCCCTGAGATGTGTGAGGACACGCTACCTGTGGGGACACGCTACCTGTGAGGACACATTACGTGTGGGGGCATGCTACCTGTGAGGACACGTTACGTGTGGGGACATGCTGCCTGTGAGGACACGCTACCTGTGAGGACATGCTACCTACCAGCGAGGACACATTACATGTGGGGACATGCTACCTGTGGGGACACATTATGTGTGGGGACACGCTACCTGTGAGGGCACGTTATGTGTGAAATTGCTATCAATACACCTAACTTGCTAACCTTAATAATAGCCAACTTAAATATCCTGTACATTTTTTTGATATTTTTTCGCAAATAGACATCAATAAATCTAACTTCCTAACATTAATAACAGCCAACTTAAATATCCTGTACATTTTTTTGATATTTTTTCGCAAATAGATAACTTATTCTGACTTTGCTAAAGTTAATAACAACTTCTGTTTTAATGTAGTGTTTTTTTTTTTATCTTTTTTCAAAAAATAAATATAGATATCAATAAATTATCCTGACTTTGCTAAAATTAATGACAACAGCTGCTTAAATGTGGTTTCTTTTCCTATTTTATATATGTCACAAAATAGATACTGATACATGTCCCTGATATGTGTGAGGACACGCTACCTGTGGGGACATGCTATTACCTGTGGGGACATGTTACGTATGGGGACACACTACCTGTGAGGACATGTTACGTGTGAGGACACGTTACATGTGAGGACACACTACCTGTGGGATCATGCTACCTGTGAGGACATGTTACGTGTGAGCTACCTGTGAGGACATGCTACCTACCAGTGAGGACACATTACATGTGGGGACATGCTACCTGTGGGGACACATTATGTGTGGGGACACGCTACCTGTGAGGGCATGTTATGTGTGAGGACATGCTATCCAACTGCACTTTGGGCCTTCCCCCATTTCTGATTTTGGTATTGTTTCTGGTTCTGTGAGAGTGTCCCCGGAGGATCGGCTGGCATATTGATATAACCACATTGTCAAAATTCAGGATCCCCAAGATCACTATTGGGTCTATTTTACAATGCACGAGCTTTGAAACCTGTGGATTATGACAATAGGTGCAATCTTATAATCTCTGATGATTCAGTCAAGACCATTACCACTTTCATGTCTAGAGTCGCTGGGAGGGCCATCCCAGAGGTTGAGAGAGAGTCTGCATGTTCGGCTGTTCCATGGGTGCATACATGATTCATGATACTATATGAACAGGGATATATTTTGCATGATCCTATTTACCCCAATGCACTTGACCTTACTGCTTCACTTGCCCTTACTGAGGCGTTTGACCTACACCCCCGCGCGAAGCGCGGGTACCCACCTAGTTCCTATAGGTGAAAGCGGCTCGGTGGGTTGTGGGCGTCGAGCTTATGTCAGGTTTTAGGTCAGCCTTAGTCAGCTGGCCAATCGGACGCGAGCGGCGCAGCCGCGAGCCAAGGACGCGGGTGGCGCAGCTGGCCCAAACCGGATCATGCCGGGCTGCCGGTTTGCGCCAGTCTTCTGGCTCCAGCGCTCAATGCGGCTGCGCAGCGTTCTGGAGCGCGCTCGCGGCTGCGGTTTATGCCTGTCTGCCGGCTCAGGCGCTCAAAGCAGCGCTGCGCTGGCAGAACGCTGCGCAGCCGCATCTGCGCACTCCACCACCCTCCTCTCCTCTCTGCCTACTAGATAGAATAAAATTGTGTGAGAGTGAAACAATAGATAGCCTATATAGTGTAGACTACAAAAGATCTCTTCCCAGGGAGATCTCTGCTCTGAACTATTGGGGTTGACCTCTTCAGTGGGGCAGCTTTTTCTCTGCTAAGGAGCCAGGTAGTCATCCCAGGCTGCCTTAGAGGGAGCTACAATTGCATTGCAGTTCTCTTAGTGTTGACTTGCACTACTGGTGGCTGAAGAAGACATCTCCCAGGACCAGGACCAGGACCAGGACCTTTTACTGGAATTATTCCAGTTGGATAGCCGAAGAAGACTTGGATATTTTCATCAATCAATTTCCCTGTCCCTTCCTTGGTATGTATATATTTCTCTGTGGTCTGGTGTGAGCCATCTGACATTTATTTATTTTATTTTAAATAGAAATTAATAAATTCCCTTGACTTTGCTTAACAAACAATTACCTGTCCCTTCCTGGGTATGTATGTATTTCTCGGTGGTCTGGTGTGAGCTGTCTGACATTTATTTAATTAGAAATTAATAAATTCCCCTGACTTGCCCAAGAAAAATTAACAACAGCTGCATCTGCTTGCAAATGTAAGTTGAATTGTGGTAGCTTGATTGTTCCTCTAAGCTTATGCCTGCACTTCTCAGGGATCCATCTACTCCAGAGAGAAATCGTCAGCAGGAGCGTGAAAGGGCAAGGGAGGAGCAGGAGGGTCATATGACATCGCCCACTGATCGGAGAGCACGTGCGCTTGCTGCTGCTGCTGTCAGAGCTCAGGACCTGCCACCCCCTCCCCCACAGCCTTTTGCCATCCCTCACCCTCCTCCTAGAAGCAATGTCGCTGATCCTTTTCAACAACCTGTGGCCGGGCCATCACGTCCTCCTATGCTTGCACCCTCTTCACGTCTGCCCATGCTGGCACCCTCATCACGTCCTCCTAATCTCAGTCCTGGAGAGCAGGTGGCAGCCCTTCATGCTCAGTTAGCAGTTATCCCACCATTACAGCCCCTGAGAAGAAATAGGCCAGACCCTGTACAGCCAGCTCCTATAGTAGGTTCAGCAGCCATTGCAGACTTGCGTGCTCAGGCAGCTGCATTGCGGCCTTTGGGAAGGCACAGGCCTGCATCTGTACAACCAGCGCCTCCTCCTGTAGTAGGTTCTGCAGGAGTGGCAGCATTGCGTGCTCAGGCCAATGCAATAAGACCAATGCCTCCGCTACTCCCTGCGCTTTTGCGGCCTCTTCAGCGACTCCCTGCACCTCCTCAGCCTCCTCAGCCACTCCCTGCACCTCCTCAGCCTCCCCAGATGTTCCCTGCACCTCCTCAGCCTCTCCCTGCACCTCCACAGCCTCCTCAGCCACTCCCTGCACCTCCTCAGCCTCCTCAGCCACTCCCTATGCCTCGGCAGCGTCCTCAGCGACCTCCTCCTTTTATTCCACTCGGTCGCTCTAGAATAATCGAGGCAGATGTGCTGCGTCATGATCTGGGTCCCATGGTTGTTCCCTGCCCTGACTGTGGAGCATTACACTGGATGGCAGAACGCCTGCAGAAATCCTCAAATGTGCGACCCAGGTTTGGTGATTGCTGTATGGAAGGAAAGGTGCAGCTGGAAGACCTGCCAGAGCCCCCTCAGCCATTGAAACAGCTCTTAGAAGGCCAGGACCCTGAGGCAAAAGGATTTCGCCAGAATATCAGGCAGTATAATGCTGCGTTTGCATTCACTTCTGTGGGGGCCAACTTTGACCAAGATTTGCTTCGGGAGGGTCGTGGTCCATATGTGCTCAAGCTACAGGGTGAACTGTATCATCTCCATGGCTCTCTCCTCCCTGACAATGAAGACGATCCAAAGTATGCCCAGCTTTACATATATGATCCTGCACTGGCTTTGGCAAAGAGAAAAAATCGTAATGAGCGTCTGTCTCCAACTATCATGGGAGACTTGCAGGAAATGCTCCTGCTATGCAATCCTCATGTGCGCACATATAAACAAGCAGCTGAGAGGCTCAGAGCTCAAGAACAGAATGGTGACATCCAGGCAAGGCTCACATATAGGGCACACAGGGATCCTAGGAGATATAATGTCCCAACTGCAGATGAGATTGCAGTCGTTCTTCCTGGAGATGGCATCGACCCTGGACCTAGGGATATTATTGTCCAGCTCAGAGGTGGCGTTTCAGAAGGGTATTGGATACCAATGCAAACTATGCCTCTCTGCACTATGTCTTGCTCTTTCCCAAGGGAGAGTTGGGATGGGAACCAGATATTCCTTATCATGAGCCAGAGCGTGCTCGGCAGGCCAATCCCAATCAAACAGACGGACACAGGTCACCCAAATACAGTACCATGCGTATCGTCTGTTCCAGAGAGCGAGAGAACCTACAACACTCCTGCGTGGTGGCAAATTGTTCCAGCAGTACATTGTAGACTCCTGGGCTGCTGCAGAGCAAAGCAGACTGAGGTGGATCAGGGCCAATCAACACACTCTGCGTGCTGAGCAGTATAACCAGATGGTAGATTCATATGGAGGCTTGGACAATGACATTGGAGATGCAAACAGCTTGGGTGTAAAAGTCATTCTGCCTGCGACATTTCAAGGGAGTACACGGGACATGAATCAAAACTGCCAGAACTCCCTGGCCATTGCAACAAAGAAGGGTCCCCCTGATTTATTTATTACCATGACTGCCAATCCAAAGTGGGATGAGATAGTGGCCGAGTTGCTCCCTGGACAAACTGCTCAGGACAGACCTGACCTGGTGTCGCGGGTGTTTCACCTCAAAAAGAAATACCTCATTGACTTGATCGTCAAGGACAAGATCTTTGGAGAAACCGTCGCTCGCGTTCACACTATTGAATTCCAGAAGAGGGGGCTCCCACACATGCACCTGCTTACCTGGTTCGATAGGGAGTCCAAGGTCAAACATCCACATGAGGTGGATTCTATGATTTCAGCAGAGTTCCCTGATCCAGAGACACATCCTGTCCTCTACCAGTTGGTCTGTGAGCTGATGACACATGGTCCCTGTGGACAAATGAATCCAGATGCACCCTGCATGGAAAATGGCAAGTGCAAGAAAGGCTTCCCAAAGCCATTCTGTGAGGAGACCGTTGTGAATGTAGATGGATATCCAAAATATCGTCGTCGCAATGATGGAAGGCTGCACAATGTCAGAGGTCACATGCTGGACAACAGATGGGTTGTGCCATACTCTGCTCTGCTCTTGCTCAAACTCCGGTGTCACATCAACCTTGAATTCACCTTCAGTGTGAGGTGCGTCAAGTATATCCACAAGTATCTATACAAGGGCCACGATCGGACCACGATGGAGTTTGGTGTCAACCATGATGAGATAAAGAAGTACCTGGACGCTCGCTATGTCAGTGCTCATGAGGCCTGTTGGAGGTTGCTGGAGCGGGAAATCCACACCCAGGTGCCTGCAGTCATGGCACTGCCAGTCCATGAAAAAGACCAGCAATCAGTCGTTTTCAATCCTGATGCTGATCCGCTCACCATCATGAACAGGGTTGAGGGGTCAAAGACAGCGCTCATGGCTTACTTTGAGGCCAATGCTGCCTACCCTCATGCACGCGATGTGCTCTATGTGGATTTTCCTGAGCATTTTACCTGGCAAAAAGAGGGAAGGGTATGGACACCACGTCAAAGGGGATATAGCATTGGACGCCTTCACTTTGCAAGCCCAAAATCAGGAGAGAGATTTTATTTGCGCACTCTCCTCACGGTGGTCAAGGGGGCCAGATCCTTTGAGGAGCTTAGGACGGTGGATGGCATACAATGTGCTACTTACAAGGAGGCCTGTCTTGCCAGGGGACTTCTGGAGGATGATCAGGAGTGGAGGTTGTGTCTCCAGGAAGCCAGTGGCATGAAAACAGGTGCTCAGCTCAGACATCTCTTTGCCACCATCCTTGGTCATTGCATTCCCTCACAGCCTGACAGACTATGGGACGCCTTCAAGGAGCACATATGTGATGATCTCAGACATCGGCTCCAAGTCAGACACAATATCCAGGAGCCACGGGATGATCAGGTCTATGATTTTGGCCTCTTTCTCTTGGATAAACTCCTTCAGCGTAATGGAATGTCCTTGAGCAGCTTTAAAGATATGCCTCGGGTGGTAGGCGAGTGGGAGGTCCTGATTGGAAACAGGTTCATAGCTGAGCAGAGGGACTATGACCCTGTTCAAGAGAGGCAGATGGCTGATGAGGAGGTTCCCAAGCTGAATGAGGGGCAAAGGTCTGCGCATGATCAGATATTACGGTCGGCACTGGACATAGATGCTCAGGGGAAACCTAATGGACAAATGTTTTTCGTCACTGGATCAGGGGGCGCTGGGAAATCATTCACATGGAACACCCTAATCCACTCCTGTAGAGCGGAGAGTCTCATTGTGCTTGCTGTAGCCTCATCTGCAATGGCTGCACTTATCCTCACTAATGGGACAACCTCTCACAGCATGCTTGGAATTCCAATTCCTGTCCATGAGGGCTCTCTCTCCTCCATCAAAAAGAACTCTGACCAGGCTGATATGCTGAGACTGGCCAGGCTCATCATTTGGGATGAGGCTGCAATGCAGCATCGCCATGCCGTAGAGGCCATTGACAGGACACTGAGGGATTTCCTTGACCAGCCTGACAGACCCTTTGGTGGCATCACGGTCGCCTTTGGAGGTGACTTTCAGCAGACTCTCCCAATTGTCCCTAAAGGCTCCAAGGAGGATATCGTGGGAGCTACCCTTCAGAAGTCATATCTGTGGCCAAAGATCAAGGTCCTCCATCTGACAGAGAACATGCGGGTGAGAAATGACCCTGACAGAGCCCGGTTTGCAGAATGGCTGCAGAATGTGGGTCAGGGAAAGGATCTCCCACTAGATCATACGTTCTCACTCCCTCCTCACATGGTTTGTGGCCCTGGAATTGCAGAGCTGATCCAGGAAATATACCCTGGCATTGGCAATGCAATCCCTGCCCAGGACAATTATTTTTTAGAGCGGGCCATCCTCTGTCCCAGAAATATTGAGGTCAATGAGATCAATTCCATGGTGTTGAGGCAGTTTCCAGGTGATGCTCAGGTCTTCCACTGTGCAGATTCTGTCAAGGAAACCGACTTTGCAGAGCAGTATCCTGTGGAGTATCTGAATTCCATAGAGATGGGCAGTCTTCCTCCTGCTCACTTGGAAGTCAAGCCTGGAGTGCCTCTGATGATGTTGCGCAATTTGGATAAGAAGCAAGGACTATGCAATGGGACAAGGTTGCGGTTGGTGAGGATGAGGAATAGAGTGTTGGAGGTCAGGATCATCTCAGGTCCACGTGCAGGAAATACTGCTTTCATCCCCAGGATAACCATTTCACCATCAGAGGGGGAATTACCATTTGTGCTGCAGAGGAGACAGTTTCCAGTGCGTGTGGCATTTGCAATGACCATCAACAAGTCTCAGGGACAGTCTTTGGGTACGGTTGGGCTGGACCTGAGATATCCAGTGTTTGGACATGGTCAGTTGTATGTTGGTGTTTCAAGGGGAACAAGCTGGAACAAAGTGAAGGTCTTGCTTGAGGAGGGTTTGAACACAACCAACATTGTATATAAAGATGTATTACTTAGAGCTCCTTGATTTCTGATATCTACTTGATGCAAATTGATTGCTTTGATTTTCCCCAATGCACTTGACCTTACTGATATGTTAGACTTACCGATGTGTTAGACTTACTGATGCATTTGACCTTACCGAGGCGTTTGACTTGCACCCCCGCGCGAAGCGCGGGTATCCACCTAGTCTAAGAGTTAAACGCGCTCAGTGGGTTGTGGGCGCTGCTGACCAATGCTTGGTCATTAGTTTGTCAGCGGAGCGCGCGAGCGGCGCAGCCGCAAGCCCCTGGGCCCTCCCGGCGGTTTGCGCCACTCTGCCGGCTCCAGCGCTGCGCAGCGTTCTGGAGCGTGCGAGCGGCGCAGCCGCGAGCGGTTTACGCCGGTCTGCCGGCTCAGGCGCTCAAAGCAGCGCTGCGCTGGCAGATCGCTGCGCAGCCAGCCGCTTTGCGCACTCCACCACCACCCTCCTCTCCTCTCCTCTCTGCCCACTACTAGATAGAATAAAAATTGCGTGAGACTGAATTAATAGATAGCCTATATAGTGTAGTACACAAAAGATCTCTTCCCAGGGAGGTCTCTGCAGTGAACTATTGGGGTTGACCCCTTCATTGGGGCAGCTTTTTCTCTGCTAAGGAGCCAGGTAGTCATCCCAGGCTGCCTTAGAGGGAGCCACAATTGCATTGCAGTTCTTTCAGTGTTGACTTGCACTACTGGTGGCTGAAGAAGACATCTCCCCAGGACCAGGACCAGGACCAGGACCTTTTACTGGAATTATTCCAGTTGGATAGCCGAAGAAGACTTGGATATTTTCATCAAAAAAATTTCCCATCCCTTCCTTGGTACATATATTTCTCTGTGGTCTGGTGTGAGCCATCTGACATTTTTTTATTTTATTTTTTTAAATAGAAATTAATAAATTCCCTGACTTTGCCTAACAAACAGAATCCCTGTCCCTTCCTTGGTATGTATGTATTTCTCTGTGGTCTGGTGTGAGCTGTCTGACATTGATTTAATTAGAAATTAATAAATTCCCCTGACTTTGCCCAAGAAAAATTAACAACAGCAGCATCTGCTTGCAAATGTAAGTTGAAGTGGGGTAGCTTGATTGTTCCTCTAAGCTTATGCCTGCATTTCTCAGGGATCCTTCTACTCCAGAGAGAAATCGTCAGCAGGAGCGTGAAAGGGCGAGGGAGGAGCAGGAGGGTCGTATGACGTCGCCTACTGATCGGAGAGCGCGCGCCCTTGCTGTGGCAGCTGCCAGAGCTCGGAACCAGCCACCCCCTCCACCACCTCCTTTTGCCATCCCTCACCCTCCTCCTAGAAGCAATATGGCTGATCCTTTTCAACAACCTGCTGCAGAGCCATTACGTCCTCCTGATCCCAGTCCTGGACAGCAGGTGGCAGCCCTTCGTGCTCAGTTAGCAGCAATCCCAGCAGCACAACCCTTGAGAAGATACAGGCAGGAGCCGATACAGCCACCTCCTAATCTTCCTGTGGTTGGTTCTGCAGGAATTGCACAGTTGCGTGCTCAGGCTGCTGAGCCAGCACAGCCCTTGAGAAGATACAGGGAGGAGCCAATACAGCCACCTCCCAATCTTCCTGTGGTTGGTTCTGCAGGAATTGCACAGTTGCGTGCTCAGGCTGCTGAGCAGTCTGCTATATTGCAGCAATTGGGAAGGGGTAGACAGGCAGCTAATCCTCCTGTAGTAGGTTCTGCAGGAGTGGCAGCATTGCGTGCTCAGGCCAATGCAATAAGACCAATGCCGCCGCTACTCCCTGCGCTTTTGCGGCCTCTTCAGCGACTCCCTGCACCTCCTCAGCTGCTCCCTGCACCTCCGCAGCCTCCGCAGCCACTCCCTGAACCTCCTCAGCCGCTCCCTGCACCTCCTCAGCCGCTCCCTGCACCTCCTCAGCCGCTCCCTGCACCTCCTCAGCCGCTCCCTGCACCTCCTCAGCTGCTCCCTGCACCTCCTCAGCCGCTCCCTGCACCTCCTCAGCCGCTCCCTGTACCTCGGCAGCGTCCTCAGCGACCTCCTCCTCCTCTTCCACTGGGTCGCTCTAGAATAATTGAGGCAGATGTGCAGCGTCATGATTTGGGTCCCATGGTTATTCCCTGCCCTGACTGTGGAGCATTACACTGGAGGGCAGAACGTCTGCAGAAATCCTCAAATGTGCGGCCCAGATTTGGTGATTGCTGTATGGAAGGAAAGGTGCAGCTGGAAGACCTGCCAGAGCCCCCTCAGCCATTGAAACAGCTCTTAGAAGGCCAGGACCCTGAGGCAAAAGGATTTCGCCAGAATATCAGGCAGTATAATGCTGCGTTTGCATTCATTTCTGTGGGGGCCGACTTTGACCAGGATTTGCTTCGGGAGGGTCGTGGTCCATATGTGCTCAAGCTACAGGGTGAACTGTATCATCTCCATGGCTCTCTCCTCCCTGACAATGAAGACGATCCAAAGTATGCCCAGCTTTACATATATGATCCTGCACTGGCTTTGGCAAAGAGAAAAAATCGTAATGAGCGTCTGTCTCCAACTATCATGGGAGACTTGCAGGAAATGCTCCTGCTATGCAATCCTCATGTGCGCACATATAAACAAGCAGCTGAGAGGCTCAGAGCTCAAGAACAGAATGGTGACATCCAGGCAAGGCTCACGTACAGGGCACACAGGGATCCTAGGAGATATAATGTCCCAACTGCAGATGAGATTGCAGTCGTTCTTCCTGGAGATGGCATCGACCCTGGACCTAGGGATATTATTGTCCAGCTCAGAGGTGGACCTTTCAGAAGGGTATTGGATACCAATGCAAACTATGCCTCGCTGCACTATGTCTTGCTCTTTCCCAAGGGAGAGTTGGGATGGGAACCAGGTATTCCTTATCATGAGCCAGAGCGTGCTCGGCAGGCCAATCCCAATCCAAACAGATGGACACAGGTCACCCAAATACAGTACCATGCGTATCGTCTGTTCCAGAGAGCGAGAGAACCTACAACACTCCTGCGTGGTGGTAAATTGTTCCAGCAGTACATTGTAGACTCCTGGGCTGCTGCAGAGCAAAGCAGACTGAGGTGGATCAGGGCCAATCAACACACTCTGCATGCTGAGCAGTATAACCAGATGGTAGATTCATATGGAGGCTTGGACAATGACATTGGAGATGCAAACAGCTTGGGCATAAAAGTCATTCTGCCTGCGACATTTCAAGGAAGTACACGGGACATGAATCAAAACTGCCAGAACTCCCTGGCCATTGCAACAAAGAAGGGTCCCCCTGATTTATTTATTACCATGACTGCCAATCCAAAGTGGGATGAGATAGTGGCCGAGTTGCTCCCTGGACAAATGCACCTGCTTACCTGGTTCGATAGGGAGTCCAAGGTCAAACATCCACATGAGGTGGATTCTATGATTTCAGCTGAGTTCCCTGATCCAGAGACACATCCTGTCCTCTACCAGTTGGTCTGTGAGCTGATGACACATGGTCCCTGTGGACAAATGAATCCAAATGCACCCTGCATGGAAAATGGCAAGTGCAAGAAAGGCTTCCCAAAGCCATTCTGTGAGGAGACCGTTGTGAATGTAGATGGATATCCAAAATATCGTCGTCGCAATGATGGAAGGCTGCACAATGTCAGAGGTCACATGCTGGACAACAGATGGGTTGTGCCATACTCTCCTCTGCTCTTACTCAAACTCCGGTGTCACATCAACCTTGAATTCACCTTCAGTGTGAGGTGCGTCAAGTATATCCACAAGTATCTATACAAGGGCCACGATCGGACCACGATGGAGTTTGGTGTCGACCACGATGAGATAAAGAAGTACCTGGACGCTCGCTATGTCAGTGCTCATGAGGCCTGTTGGAGGTTGCTGGAGCGGGAAATCCACACCCAGGTGCCTGCAGTCATGGCACTGCCAGTCCATGAAAAAGACCAGCAATCAGTCATTTTCAATCCTGATGCTGATCCACTCACCATCATGAACAGGGTGGAGGGGTCAAAGACAGCGCTCATGGCTTACTTTGAGGCCAATGCTGCCTATCCTCATGCACGCGATGTGCTCTATGTGGATTTTCCTGAGCATTTTACCTGGAAAAAAGAGGAAAGGGTATGGACACCACGTCAAAGGGGATATAGCATTGGACGCCTTCACTTTGCAAGCCCAAAATCAGGAGAGAGATTTTATTTGCGCACTCTCCTCACGGTGGTCAAGGGGGCCAGATCCTTTGAGGAGCTTAGGACAGTGGATGGCATACAATGTGCTACTTACAAGGAGGCCTGTCTTGCCAGGGGACTTCTGGAGGATGATCAGGAGTGGAGGTTGTGTCTCCAGGAAGCCAGTGGCATGAAAACAGGCGCTCAGCTCAGACATCTCTTTGCCACCATCCTTGGCCATTGCATTCCCTCACAACCTGACAGACTATGGGACGCCTTCAAGGAGCACATATGTGATGATCTCAGACATCGGCTCCAAACCAGACACAATATCCAAGAGCCACAGGATGATCAGGTCTTGGATAAACTCCTTCAGCGTAATGGAATGTCCTTGAGCAGCTTTAAAGATATGCCTCGGGTGGTAGGCGAGTGGGAGGTCCTGATTGGAAACAGGTTCATAGCTGAGCAGAGGGACTATGACCCTGTTCAAGAGAGGCAGACGGCTGAGGAGGAGGTTCCCAAGCTGAATGAGGGGCAAAGGTCTGCACATGATCAGATATTACGGTCAGCACTGGACATAGATGCTCAGGGGAAACCTAACGGACAAATGTTTTTCGTCACTGGCTCAGGGGGCGCTGGGAAATCATTCACATGGAACACCCTAATCCACTCCTGTAGAGCGGAGAGTCTCATTGTGCTTGCTGTAGCCTCATCTGCAATGGCTGCACTTATCCTCACTAATGGGACAACCTCTCACAGCATGCTTGGAATTCCAATTCCTGTCCATGAGGGCTCTCTCTCCTCCATCAAAAAGAACTCTGACCAGGCTGATATGCTGAGACTGCCCAGGCTCATCATTTGGGATGAGGCTGCAATGCAGCATCGCCATGCCGTAGAGGCCATTGACAGGACACTGAGGGATTTCCTTGACCAGCCTGACAGACCCTTTGGTGGCATCACGGTCGCCTTTGGAGGTGACTTTCAGCAGACTCTCCCAATTGTCCCTAAAGGTTCCAAGGAGGATATCGTGGGAGCTACCCTTCAGAAGTCATATCTGTGGCCAAGGATCAAGGTCCTCCATCTGACAGAGAACATGCGGGTGAGAAATGACCCTGACAGAGCCAGGTTTGCAGAATGGCTGCAGAATGTGGGTCAGGGAAAGGATCTCCCACTAGATCATACGTTCTCACTCCCTCCTCACATGGTTTGTGGCCCTGGAATTGCAGAGCTGATCCAGGAAATATACCCTGGCATTGGCAATGCAATCCCTGCCCAGGACAATTATTTTTTAGAGTGGGCCATCCTCTGTCCCAGAAATATTGAGGTCAATGAGATCAATTCCATGGTGTTGAGGCAGTTTCCAGGTGATGCTCAGGTCTTCCACTGTGCAGATTCTGTCAAGGAAACCGACTTTGCAGAGCAGTATCCTGTGGAGTATCTGAGTTCCATAGAGATGGGCAGTCTTCCTCCTGCTCACTTGGAAGTCAAGCCTGGAGTGCCTCTGATGATCTTGCGCAATTTGGATAAGAAGCAAGGACTATGCAATGGGACAAGGTTGCGGTTGGTGAGGATGAGGAATAGAGTGTTGGAGGTCAGGATCATCTCAGCTCCACGTGCAGGAAATACTGCTTTCATCCCCAGGATCACCATTTCACCATCAGAGGGGGAATTACCATTTGTGCTGCAGAGGAGACAGTTTCCAGTGCGTGTGGCATTTGCAATGACCATCAACAAGTCTCAGGGACAGTCTTTGGGTACGGTTGGGCTGGACCTGAGATATCCAGTGTTTGGACATGGTCAGTTGTATGTTGGTGTTTCAAGGGGAACAAGCTGGAACAAAGTGAAGGTCTTGCTTGAGGAGGGTTTGAACACAACCAACATTGTATATAAAGATGTATTACTTAGAGCTCCTTGATTTCTGATATCTACTTGATGCAAATTGATTGCTTTGATTTTCCCCAATGCACTTGACCTTACTGATATGTTATACTTACCGATGTGTTAGACTTACTGATGCATTTGACCTTACCGAGGTGTTTGACTTGCACCCCCGCGCGAAGTGCGGGTATCCACCTAGTCTAAGAGTTAAACACGCTCAGTGGGTGGTTGTGGGCGTCGCTTATGTCAGGTTTTAGGTCAGCATTGGTCAGCTGGCCAATCGGACGCGAGCGGCGCAGCCGCGAGCCAAGAACGCTGCGCAGCAGCCCCGGTTCAAGCGCCCAACTGGCCAGATCCGGCGACCGGTCACTGCTTCAGACCGAGCGGTCTGCCGTTCCTCCGCAGGAACGCACAGCTGTGCAGCGTGCTGGCTCTCTCTCTCTCTGTCTGCCACTGGCTATCTCTCTCCTCTTGCTGGCTTTCTCTGTCTGTGCCTTCCAGGCTCTCATCACTGCACCTGGTGGGTTTTCTTTGCCATTGATTTTTGCTTTTTTATCTTCTTTTTTATCTTCTTTTTTATTGCTAATATTTTCGCTTTTTTATTCATTTTCTGACTGCTTTTCAGCATAGGTTGCTCCTCTCACTGCCTCCCCATCCTTCCTGGCTCTCATCACTGCCCCTGGTGTGTTTTCCTTGCCATTGATTTTCGCTTTTTTATCTTCTTTTTTATTGTTGTTATTTTCGCTTTTTTAGTCATTTTCTGACTGCTTTTCAGCATAGGTTGCTCCTCTCCCTGCCTCCCCATCCTTCCTGGCTCTCATCACTGCCCCTGGTGTGTTTTCCTTGCCATTGGTTTTCGCTTTTTTATCTTCTTTTTTATTGTTGTTATTTTCGCTTTTTTTAATCATTTTCTGACTGCTTTTCAGCATAGGTTGCTCCTCTCACTGCCTCCCCATCATTCCTGGCTCTCATCCCTGCCCCTGGTGGGTTTTCCTTGCCATTGATGTTTGTTTGTTAGGTTAATTTTGTTTCTGTTTCTATGATAAAGAGAAATCAATAAATAAATTCTTCTGAGTCTGCCTTGGTCTGTGTGCAATGTAAGTCTGATATTGGAAGCTTTATTGTCTCACTACTCTTATGCCTGCATTTCTCAGGGATCCATCTACTCCAGAGAGTAAGCGTCAGCGGGAGCGTGCACAGGCGAGGGAGCAGCGGTTAATGACACCACACACTGATCGGAGAGCGCGTATCAGAGATCGGGACCAGTCACTCCCTCCACCACCCCCACCTTTTGCCATCCCTCACCCTCCTCCTAGAAGCAATGCAGCTGATCCTTTTCAACAACCTGTTGCTGGGCCATCACATCCTCCAAGGCTTGCTGGGCCATCACTTGCTCCAAGGCTTGCGGGACCATCACGTGCTCCTGATCCCAGTCCTACAGAGCAGGTGGCAGCCCTTCGTGCTCAGTTAGCAGTTATCACACCATGGCAGCCCCTGAGAGGACATAGGCCAGACCCTGTACAGCCAGCTCCTGTAGTAGGTTCAGCAGCCATTGCAGACTTGCGTGCTCAGGCAGCTGCATTGCAGCCTTTGGGAAGGCACAGGCGCGCATCTGTACAACCAGCTCCTCCTCCTCCTGTAGTAGGTTCTGCAGGAGTGGCAGCATTGCGGGCTCAGGCTAATGCAGTAAGACCAATGCCTCGGCTACTCCCTGCACTTCTGCGGCCTCTTCAGCGACTGCCTGCACCTCCTCAGCCTCCTCAGCCACTCCCTGCGCCTCCTCGGCCTCCTCAGCCACTCCCTGCACTTCTGCGGCCTCTTCAGCGACTGCCTGCACCTCCTCAGCATCCTCAGCCACTCCCTGCTCCTCCTCAGCCTCCTCAGCCACTCCCTGCACCTCCACAGCCTCTTCAGCCACTCCCTGCACCTCCTCGGCCTCCTCAGCCACTCCCTGTACCTCGGCAGCGTCCTCAGCGACCTCCTCCTCCTGTTCCACTTGGTCGCTCTAGAATAATTGAGGCAGATGTGCAGCGTCATGATCTGGGTCCCATGGTTATTCCCTGCCCTGACTGTGGAGCATTACACTGGATGGCAGAACACCTGCAGAGATCCTCAAATCGGCGGCCCAGATTTGGTGATTGCTGTATGGAAGGAAAGGTGCAGCTTCCAGAGCTGCCAGTGCTCCCTCAGCCATTGAGACGGCTCTTAGAGGGCCAGGACCCTGAGGCCAAACAGTTACGCCAGAACATCAGACAGTACAATGCTGCATTTGCATTCACTTCCTTGGGAGCCGAGTTTGATCTAGATTTGCTTCGGGAGGGTCGTGGTCCATATGTCCTCAAGCTGCAGGGCGAACTGTATCATATTCATGGCTCTCTCATCCCTAACCCTGGGAGGCGGATACAGTATGTAGAGGACAGGAATTATAGGCAGTAGGTATGGACTTGTTATTCAAAAGAATAGACTAGAAATCAATTCACTCTCTCAGTGAATTTAGTGGTCACTATAAATATATTATACACTACCTAGAAATCAATTCACTACAGATGATTTCTAGGTCAATAAATGCAAAGACTACTAGACTAATTTACTTGCCTCTCTCAGTGAATTTAGTGGTCACTGAGAGAGGGGGAAATGTGTTCCACTGCGCATGTACTACTACCCGGCCCTTTAGCGCCCAAGGGCTCGCGCGTCGAAGTCATTTCAGACTCCGCTGGGTGCAGCCGCTTGTGAAAGTAGGAATAACAAGATGAAATAGAGAGATAAGAAATGAGTGGAAAATTTCGAAAATAACCAGAGAAATGGATGCATAATACAAGAGCAATGTGAGAAGAAATTGGAAGGCCACACAACAAATTGGATATATTATGCTTGATTTTGGTGCAGGAGCATGAATGCACCCAACACGCCCCCTCAAGCTTAATATATTCCGATTTGCTCGTTGAGAATCTTCACTCTAGGACTAGGAAGTCCTTTAGTGAGGATATCTGCCAACATTTGTTCGGTTGGCAAATAAACGAGCTTGGCTTGTTGATTTTTGATTATATCTCGAAGGAAATATAATCGGATGTCGAAGTGCTTGGTTCTCGTGTGTTGTTGGGTGCCATACGTGATGGCAATGGCTGATTGATTGTCTGAACAAACTTGGATGGGTCTGTTCAGTGGTTGGAATATTTCAGAAATAAAATGGCGCATCCAAAGAGCCTCTTTGCCCGCATGGGTCAGGGCGACGAATTCGGCTTCAGTTGATGAGAGGGCTACTATCGACTGTTTCTGGCAACTCCATGAAACAGTGCCTCCATCAATCTGAAATAAGTATGCCGAATACGAACGCCTATGACTCTGTGAACCCCAATCCGCATCTGAATACCCCATCAAGCCGTCTTGATTTCTTCCAAGTGTGAGCTTGTAATGCTTCGTGCCTTTCAAATATTTGAAGACACGTTTGACTGCATTCCAGTGTGTGCCACCTGGATTTTCAAGGAATTGCGAGAGTAATGACACCGCAAATGCAATGTCAGGTCGAGTGGCTACAGCCGCCCACATCAGTGATCCTATAGCTTGCCTGTATGGAAACTTCGACATGGCTTTCTTGCCTCTCTCTGTAGAAGGACATTGGTCTTTAGATAATTTTACGGCTGGATCAAGAGGCGTAGCATAAGTCTTTGCATCTTCGAGATTAAATTTTTTGATGATCTTCTCGATGTATGCAGGTTGTGAAATTGCAATGGTCTTCTTCTGCCAGTCTCTTTCGATTTTGAGATTCAATAGCCAATGAATCTCGCCTAGATCTTTCATACTGAAGACCTGAGCAAGATCTCGTTTGACTTCGTCCAGGACTGATTGATTCTCAGCTGTGATGGTAAGGTCGTCCACAGCTGTTGCAATGATCACATGCCCCTTTCCGCCACGTCTATAAAATACAGCCCCGTCTGTGGCTGACGTAGTGAATCCTAACTTGTGGAATTCACCACTTAGACGTTTGTACCATTCTCTTCCAGATTGCTTGAGGCCGTAGAGTGCTTTCTTCAAAAGTAGCACTTCGCCTTTGTCTCCTGACTCATATCCATACGGCTGCTTCATGTAAATAGGTTCGGGCAACTTAGCATTGAGGTATGCATAGTCCACGTCCATTTGATGAATAGGCCAGTCATTCCTAGCAGCAATGGCGCATATGATCCGTAGGGAGGATAACCGAGCAACAGGTGAGTATGTCTCATCATAGTCGATTCCAAACTTCTGCGTGAAGCCTTGGGCGACCATTCTCGATTTAGGTACTATTGGTTTCCCTTCTGGATTACGCTTCCAAAGGTAGACCCATTTGTTGCCGACAATGTTGGCTCCAGGAGGTGGTTTGGTTCTTTCCCACACTCCCTTGTCGATTAGGGCCTCATACTCTTTGTCCATTGATTTCTTCCACATAGGATTATTCAGAGCTTCGTCTGCATTGCTAGGTTCAATTTGACTCAAATCCGGCGCCTTGTTATTGTTTTGACCGTCGGTTAGAAACGCACTGATGGCACACTCATAGCTACTGATGCCATCAATCTCGGAGGATAATTCTTGGTCGAATAAAACTTCTTTATGGTCCTCAACGTCCTCGTAAGCTAGCGTAGTCATATGTGCGCCAGCTTGTCTCTGGGTTTGAGATCTTGTTACGGGACCTGATGGGGCTGGCTGCACTTGTTGTTGACGGATCCTTTCGCTTCTCCTTATCGGTTCAGCTTCTCTAGGTCTGTCATCAACTCCCTGAATAGGTTGCAGCTTTTCAAGATATTCCTCTGGTGCACTTTCATCAATTTCTTCGATCTTTGCCTCTTCGCTGACTAAGCGACCGGGCATAGGCACTGATGCCGGAATGGCCTTCTTCTCTTCTTTAGACGTAGGTAGCTTGGATTCCTCAATAGAAATGATTGGGACCTTTCCCTTCTTCATCTCTGAATCAAACACAACGTTCCGCTCGACAGAAACTTTGTGCGAGTCAGGCCAATAAACATAATGACCATGGCTCTGCGCAGAAATTCCTATCCACCGAGCTCTCTTGGCACGAGCTGCCAATTTATCTCCCTGAGTGATTTTGACGTAAATTTCAGTTCCCCACGCGTGAATGTCTTTGAGATTCGGTTTTTCATGGTGAATCATCTCGTAGGGCGTTTTATCTGGTAGAGCTCTTGTATGCGTCCTGTTCCTAAGATAATTGGCATGCTGTATCGCATAGCCCCATAATATCTTAGGAAGGCTTGATTCTAGCAGCATGGCACGAGTTCTCTCAGTGAGGGTTCGGTTCAGGCGTTCCGCAACACCATTGGACTCTGGTGTGTCGTGTACCGTCAACTGATGCTTCGTGCCTTGTTTGGCTAGATGCTGTTCGAATTCAGAGCTCATATACTCGCCCCCTCGATCAGAAACAAGTGCCTTGATGTGCACATTTCTCTGTCGAAGCATTAAAGCCTCGTAGAGCTTGTACTTTGAGAATGCTTCTGATTTGTTCGCCATGAGATAAATCACCGATTCTCTTGAGTAGTCATCGATAAAGGAGACATAATATGACTTCTTATCGATCGTGAGGTGTCTTGCAGGTCCCCAGACATCAGAATAAATTCTGTCACCGAATTTTGATGTTCGGTCTCTGGGTTCTCGAGGAAGAGGTTTGCGCGCAATCTTGGCCTGAATACACGCATCACAGACAATTCTATCGCCTGTGGAGCTCAGTTCAATGCCCAATATCATGCCATGATTTAATAGATGTTGTAGGGACTTCTGCGAGATGTGCCCCATCTTTTGATGAATTTCCATGGCAGATAAACACATATGGGCTTGAGCACTTGGTGACTGGAGGTCTAGTCGATATAAGCCATTGACTTTCGGTGCTTGCATCAATACTTTTCCAGCAGCATTAGATATTGTGCATTTCTGGCCACCGAGTCGAATGTCGTAGCCAGCATCATCGCACCGACCGATCGAGACGAGGGTAGCAGCAATTTTGGGTGCATAGTATGTATCTTGCAACGTGACTTCTACTGTTCTATCTCCAACCTTATTGGATAATACGAGCAGTCCTGAGCCGAAGGCATCAAAGGTACCTTTGTTGGCTGCTCGGATAGTCCTCGGCTGTGAGAATTGACAGTAGTTCCTCAATAAATTTTTGTGAGGAGTCATATGCGATGTCGTTCCGGTGTCGAGTATGACTATAACTCCTGAGGATGTGCTCAAATTGAAATTAGAGCACTCGTCAAAATTGGTGAAGGCAAGATGCCCATCACCACTTTCCTCAGAAGTAGACTCTTCTTCGGCAACATTCGCTTTTGCTTTACCCTTCTTCTTCTTCTTGCCTTTGGCTTTCTTCTTCTGGCGTGGTCCTTGACCTTCTTTACCACCTCCTTTAGCCCAGCAATTTTCGATGGAATGTCCAGGCTTTTTGCAGTTGGTGCATACATGCGCCTTCTGCCCCTTCTGGTCCTTCTTAGTAGATGAACCAATAAACACCTGCTCTTCTTGCGGGAGTGTTTTCTTCCTGTCATACTGAGCCTTTAGTACCCTAATAATATTATCAGGGACCAATGGCATCCCGCATTCTTCAAGCGAAGTGGTAAGGGCGTTCATGACTGCCTCATAGGATGGTGGAAGTGATGCAAGGATGATGTCCATGAATTCTTCTTCGGAAACTCTGGCTCCCATCTCATTAAGACGAGCATATAGGTCTTGGGCCTTGTCCAAGTGATCTCTCAAATCTCCATCCTCAGGACATCTCATACTGCGGAGTTGTCTCTGCAGGCTGGTGAGGACCATCTTGGGCTTTTTGGTCATTTCATTGACCAGTGCATCCCAAGTCTCTTTTGCTGTCTTCTGCTTCTGTAGCATCAGGGCTAATGACTCTGACACTGAGACGATGATTTGGGTCTTGGCTTGTCCTTCTCTAGCAAGGTATCTCTCCAGCTTCTCCTCAGCCTTATCCATCTGAGTTTCCTCAGCTTCTGTAAGAATATGGCCTGGGGGCATGACTGGAGGATCAGGAGGTCTAGTGACTCTCCCTTCTACATGCTTGAGTAGATTTTTGGACTCGAAATAGCTGATGAGAGTGGCTCGCCACAATGGCCAATTACTACCATCAGTAGCAAGCTTCTCAACACCCAATAGCTTCTCAGAAGTGTCTCCGGGGCCCATAACCCTGTAAAGGACAGGAATTATAGGCAGTAGGTATGGACTTGTTATTCAAAAGAATAGACTAGAAATCAATTCACTCTCTCAGTGAATTTAGTGGTCACTATAAATATATTATACACTACCTAGAAATCAATTCACTACAGATGATTTCTAGGTCAATAAATGCAAAGACTACTAGACTAATTTACTTGCCTCTCTCAGTGAATTTAGTGGTCACTGAGAGAGGGGGAAATGTGTTCCACTGCGCATGTACTACTACCCGGCCCTTTAGCGCCCAAGGGCTCGCGCGTCGAAGTCATTTCAGACTCCGCTGGGTGCAGCCGCTTGTGAAAGTAGGAATAACAAGATGAAATAGAGAGATAAGAAATGAGTGGAAAATTTCGAAAATAACCAGAGAAATGGATGCATAATACAAGAGCAATGTGAGAAGAAATTGGAAGGCCACACAACAAATTGGATATATTATGCTTGATTTTGGTGCAGGAGCATGAATGCACCCAACACAGTATGCCCAACTTTATATATATGATCCAGCATTGGCTTTGGCACAGAGGAACACGCGTAACCCAGGTCTGTCTCCAACTATCATGGGAGACTTGCAGGAAATGCTCCTCTTATGCAATCCTCATGTTCCCATATATAGACAAGCGGCTGAGAGGCTCAGAGCTCAGGGACAGAATGGTGAGATCCGGGCTAGGCTCACGTACAGGGAACACAGGGATCCTAGGAGGTATAATATCCCTACTGCGGATGAGATTGCGGTGGTTCTTCCTGGAGATGGCATCATCCCTGAACCTAGGGATATTATTGTCCAGCTCAAAGGTGGATGTTTTAAAAGGGTATCCAATATGAATCCAAACTATGCCTCTCTTCACTATGTCTTGCTCTTTCCCAGGGGAGAGTTGGGGTGGCAACCTGGTATTCGCTATCGCCAATTACCAGGCGGGCGTGAGCGACCTGGGCGTGTCACCCAAATTCAGTATCATTCCTATCGTCTCTTCCAGAGGACAGAAGAACCTACAACACTCCTGCGTGCTGGGAAATTATTCCAGCAGTACATTGTAGACTCTTGGGCCGCTGCAGAGCAAAGCAGGCTGAAGTGGATCAGGACAAATCAACACACTCTCCATGCTGAGATGTATAACCAGATGATGGATGCCTTTCATCGCAATGACAATGACAGAGATCCAAACAACTTGGGCACAAGGTCCATTCTGCCTGCCACATTTCAGGGGGGGACACGGGACATGCAGGAAAACCTCCAGAACTCTCTGGCCATTTCAAGGAAGCATGGTGTGGCTGATCTCTTTATTACCATGACTGGCAATCCCAACTGGCAGGAGATATTGGATCCGTTGTTGCCTGGACAAACTCCTCAGGACAGACCTGACCTGGTGTCATGGGTGTTCCAGCTCAAAAAGAAATACCTCATTGACTTGATCGTCAAGGAAAAGATTTTTGGGGAAACCGTCGCTCGCGTGCACACCATTGAATTCCAGAAAAGGGGACTCCCACACATGCATATTCTTATCTGGTTTGAAAGAGATTCCAAGATCAGACATCCACATGAGGTGGATTCAATGATTTCGGCAGAGTTCCCTGATCCAGAGACTCATCCTGTCCTCTACCGGTTGGGCTGTGAGCTGATGACACATGGTCCCTGTGGACAATTGAATCGAAAAGCACCCTGCATGGAAAATGGCAAGTGCAAGAAAAACTTCCCAAAGCCATTCTGTGAGGAAACCAGTCTGAATGAGGATGGATATCCAAAATATCGTCGTCGCAATGATGGAAGGCTGCACAATGTCAGAGGTGACATGCTGGACAACAGATGGGTTGTGCCATACTCTGCTCTGCTCTTGCTCAAATTCTGGTGTCACATCAACCCTGAGCTCACCATCAATGTGAGGTGTATCAAGTATATCCACAAGTATCTCTACAAGGGCCATGATCGGACCACCATGGAGTTTGGTCGCACCCAGGATGAAATTAAGCAGTACCTGGACGCTCGCTATGTCAGTGCTCACGAGGCCTGTTGGAGGTTGCTGGAGCGGGAAATCCACACCCAGGTGCCTGCAGTCATGGCACTGCCAGTCCATGAAAAGGACCATCACACAATCATCTTTGATCCCAACCAGGATGTGGACAACATCCTGGAAAGGGCTGAGGCAAAAAAGACACCGCTCATGGCTTACTTTGAGGCCAATGATATCTACCCTGAAGCACGTGATCTGCTCTATGTGGAGTTTCCTGAGCATTTTACCTGGCACTCACAGGAAAAGGTATGGACACCACGCCAAGGAGGTTATAGCATCGGTCGCCTTCACTTTGCAAACCCTAGATCAGGAGAGAGATTTTTTGTGCGCACTCTCCTCACAGTGGTCAAGGGGGCTAGATCCTTTGAGGAGCTTAGGTCGGTGGATGGCATACAATATGCTACTTACAAGGAGGCCTGTCGTGCAAGGGGACTTCTGGATGATGATCAGGAGTTGAGGTTGTGTCTCCAGGAAGCCAGTGGCATGAAAACAGGTGCTCAGCTCAGACATCTCTTTGCCACCATCCTTGGCCATTGCAATCCATCGGGTCCTGGCAGACTATGGGATGGCTTCAGGGAGCACATATGTGATGATCTCAGACATCAGCTCCAAATCAGACATGGTATGCAGGATACACAGGACGATCAGGTTTATGATTTTGGCCTCTTTCTCTTGGAAAAAATCCTCCAGCAGGGTGGAATGTCCTTGAGCAGCTTTGATGATATGCCTCGGGTGGCAGGCGAGTGGGAGGCCCTCATTGGAAACAGGTTCATAGCTGAGCAGAGGGACTATGACCCTGTTGAAGAGAGGAACATAGCTGATGAGGAGGTTCCCAAGCTGAATGAGGGGCAAAGGTCTGCGCATGATCAGATATTACGGTCGGCACTGACCAGAGATGCTCATGGGAAACCTGATGGACAAATGTTTTTTGTCACTGGCTCAGGTGGCGCCGGGAAATCATTCACATGGAACACTCTAATCCACTCCTGTAGAGCGGAGAGCCTCATTGTGATTGCAGTAGCCTCATCTGCAATGGCTGCACTTATCCTCACTAAGGGTACAACCTCTCATAGCATGCTTGGAATTCCCATTCCTGTCCATGAGCGCTCTTTCTCCTCCATCAAAAAGAACTCTGACAAGGCTGACATGCTGAGACAGGCCAGTCTCCTCATCTGGGATGAGGCTGCAATGCAGCATCGCCATGCCATAGAGGCCATTGACAGGACACTGAGGGATTTCCTTGACCAGCCTGACAGACCCTTTGGTGGCATCACAGTTGCCTTTGGAGGTGACTTTCACCAGACTCTGCCAATTGTCCCTAAAGGCTCCAAGGAGGATATCGTGGGAGCTACCCTTCAGAAGTCATATCTGCGGCCAAAGATCAAGGTCCTCCATCTGACAGAGAACATGCGGGTGAGAAATGACCCTGACAGAGCCAGGTTTGCAGAATGGCTGCAGAATGTGGGCCAGGGAAAGGATCTCCCCCTAGATCATACGTGCTCACTCCCTCCTCACATGGTTTGTGGCCCTGGAATTGAAGATCTGATCCAGGAAATATACCCTGGCATTGGCAATCAAGTCCCTGTCCAGGACAATTACTTTCTGGAGCGTGCCATCCTCTGTGCCAGAAACACTGAGGTCAATGAGATCAATTCCATGGTGTTTAGGGAGTTTCCAGGTGATGCTCAGGTCTTGCACTGCGCAAATTCCATTGAAGAATCCGACAATGCAGATCGGTATCCTGTGGAGTATCTGAATTCCATAGAGATGGGCTGTCTTCCTCCTGCTCGCTTGGAAGTCAAGCCTGGAGTGCCTCTGATGCTGTTGCGCAATTTGGATCAGAAGCAAGGACTATGCAATGGGACAAGGTTGCGGTTGGTGAGGATAAGCATTAGAGTGTTGGAGGTCAGGATCATCTCAGGTCCATGTGCAGGCAATATTGCTTTCATCCCCAGGATCATCATTAAGCCATCAGAGGGAGAGTTGCCATTTGTGCTGCAAAGGAGGCAGTTTCCAGTGCGTTTGGCATTTGCAATGACTATCAACAAGTCTCAAGGACAGTCTTTGGGTACGGTTGGGCTGGACCTGAGATATCCAGTGTTTGGACATGGTCAGTTGTATGTTGGTGTATCAAGAGGGACCAACTGGAACAGAGTGAAGGTCTTGCTTGAGGAGGGTTTGGACACAACCAACATTGTATATAAAGATGTATTACTTAGAGCTCCTTGATTTTATTATATCCACTTCTCTTGATATGGTTTATGTGTGTTACTTGATTTTACTTGATGCAAATTGGTTACTTTTATTTTCCACAATGCACTTGACCTTACCGATGCGTTTGACCTACACCCCCGCGCGAAGCGCGGGTACCCACCTAGTCTAAGAGTGAAACGCGCTCAGTGGGTTGTGGGCGCACCGCTGACAAATAATGTTATGTAAAAATTAGGTCAGCGGAGCGAGCGGCGCAGCCGCGAGCCCTAGGCCTGGCCCAGGCCAGACCATTGACGCTGCGCAGCAGCGTCCCAGGTCACGTGACCGGTTCGCGACCATACGCGAGTGGTCCGTGCACGACCCTTCGCTTGGTATAAAGAGAGCGATGCTGCAGAACCGCACTCCCCACTGGTGTCCTCCTGCGTTGTAGCTGTGGTGGGCTTACTACTGCTCTGGCTGGGGTCTTGGTGTCTTTCTGTGTGTCTCTGGGTGTCTTTCTGTGTGTCTCTGGGTGTCTTTCTGTGTGTCTCTGGGTGTCTTTCTGTGTGTCTCTGGGTGTCTTTTGGTGTGTCTCTGGGTGTCTCTGGGCTTCTTGGCTGAAAATTGACACTAGCTTCTGCTTCAATGTCCTGTATATTTTTGATATTTTTTCGCAAATTGCTATCAATACACCTAACTTGCTAACCTTAATAATAGCCAACTTAAATATCCTGTACATTTTTTTGATATTTTTTCGCAAATAGAAATCAATAAATCTAACTTCCTAACCTTAATAACAGCCAACTTAAATATCCTGGATATTTTTTCGCAAATAGATATCAATAACTTATTCTGACTTTGCTAAAGTTAATAACAACTTCTGTTTTAATGTAGTGTGTTTTTTTTGTATCTTTTTTCAAAAAATAAATATAGATATCAATGAATTATCCTGACTTTGCTAAAATTAATGACAACAGCTGCTTAAATGTGATTTCATTTCCTATTTTATATATGTCACAAAATAGATACTGATACATGTCCCTGATATGTGTGAGGACACGCTACCTGTGAGGACACGTTACGTGTGGGACATGTTATGTGTGGGGACACGTTACGTCTGAGGACACGCTACCAGTGGGGACACATTACGTGTGGGGACATGCTACCTGTGAGGACACGTTACGTGTGGGACATGTTATGTGTGGGGACACGTTATGTGTGGGGACACGCTACCTGTGGGGACACATTACGTGTGGGGACATGCTACCTGTGAGGACACGCTACCTGTGGGGACACATTACGTGTGGGGACACGCTACCTGTGAGGACACGCTACCTGTGAGGACATGCTACCTGTGGGGACACCTTACGTGTGCGGACATGCTACCTGTGAGGACACGTTACGTGGGGGGACACGCTGCGTGTGAGGACACACTACGTGTGAGGACATGCTATCCAACTGCACTTTGGGTCTTCCCTCATTTCTGATTTTGGTATTGTTTCTGGTTCTGTGAGAGTGTCACCGGAGGATCAGCTGGCATATCGATATAACCACTTTGTCAAAATTCTGGATCCCCAAGATCACTATTGGATCTATTTCACAATGCACAAGCTTTGAAACCTTTGGATTATGACAATAGGCGCAATCTTATAATCTCTGATGATTCAGTCAAGACTATTACCACTTTCATGTCTAGAGTCGCTGGGAGGCCCATCCCAGAGGTCGAGAGAGAGCTCTGCATGTTCGGCTGTTCCATGGGTGCATACATGATTCATGATACTATATGATCAGGGATATATTTTGCATGATCCTATTTACCCCAATGCACTTGACCTTGCTGATGCATTTGACCTTACCAAGGCGCTTGACCTACACCCCCGCGCGAAGCGCGGGTACCCACCTAGTTACACTATATGAAAGCGGCTCGGTGGGTTGTGGGCGCACTGCTGACAAATAATATTACGTAAAAATTATGTCAGCGGCGAGCGGCGCAGCCGCGAGCAATGAACACTGCGCAGCAGCGTCCACGGTCACGTGACCCATTCGCACGTGGTCCGTGCACGACATGCGCACGCAGTATATAAAGGCAGTTCGGTAGGGTGGAACGCCAGGAATCTGCCTGACCGGCAATTCCTCTCTCTGCTGTGTCTGCTCTCTGCTTTGTCTGCTGTGTCTGCGCTGTCTGCTGTCTGCTGCGCTCTCTGGTGTCTCCTCCTTTAGCTGGCTGGCAGTCTATTGCTTTGGTTGGCTGGCTATCTATTGGCTTGGCTGGCTTTCTATTGGTAGGTAATATCTCTTTTTTAATGCATTCCCATGTATTGTATTTTATTTGTGTTGGTAATTTTATTGCTTCCAAATTTTTTTTTTCATCATATTGTATTGTCACATGTGCTTTATATTTTTGTGAATTTTTTCGAAAATAGATTTAAATAAAATCCCAAGACTGTGCTGAAAAAAAGTGTTTTTATATATATATTTTTCAGGTTTTTTTCGAAAATTGACATCAATAAGTTTCCTCTAAAATTACTGACAATAGGTTCTACTTTTAAATGTGGTTTGTTTTGTTGTTTTATTTACTGTAAAGCTGCCAGGCACCCCTCTCTGGCTATACTGGTGGCTGGCTTACTATGGCTGTGGCTGGGCTCTGGGTTTCTCTGTCAGTCTCTGGGCTTCTCTGGCTTGGGCTGGGCATTAATAACAGCTTCTGCTTCAATGTACTGTACTTTTTGGCATTTTTTCACAAATAGATGTCAATAAATTATCCTGACTTTGTGAAAATTGACAACAGCTCCAGCTTAAATGTACAGTGCATTGTTTTGACATTTTTCGAAAAATAGGTATCTTGACTCTGCTAAAATTAATAATAACTTCAGCTTAAATGTACTGGACATTTGTTTTGACATTTTTCAAAAAATAGATAATCCAGACTTTGCTAAAATTAATGACAGCAGCTGCTTAAATATGGTTTCCTTTACTATTTTATTTATATCTGTATATCACAAAATAGATATTGATACATGTCCCTGAGTTTACTAAAAGTTAATGAAAAGACAGCCTCTGCTTGCTTCACTTTGAGGCCCTTGGGATATGCTACACACGCTATGCATGGGGACACGCACGCTATGCATGGAGACACATATGTTATGCATGGAGACATGCATGTTAGGCGTGAAGACATGCATGTTATGTGTGGAGACATGCATGTTAGGCGTGGAGACATGCATGTTGTGCATGGGGACACGCATGCTATGCTTGGGGACATGCATGTTATGCGTAGAGACACACATGTTATGCATGGGGACAAGCATGCTATGCATGGGCACACACACACTATGCATGGGGGTGTGCACACTATATGGTGGGATACACTATGCTTGGGGACATACTATGCTTGAGGACAGACACTATGCTTGGGGGACATGGTACAAACAAGAGACACACTACACACACTATGCATGGGGAAAAACAAGGGACATTCTATACATGCTATCCTTGGGGGACATGTTATACGCTATGCATGGGGGACACACATGCTATAATTTAGGGACATGCTACATTTGGGGACATGCTACAAACCAGGGACACGCTACACACAAAATACTTGAGGGATATGTTATGTGTGTGGGACATGCCACACACACTGTACTTGGGGACATGCTGCATGTGGGGACACACTATGCACACTATACTTAGGGACACGTTACAAACAAGGGACACACTACACACACTATACTTGAGGGACACACTATGCACACTATACTTGGGGACACAGTACATGTGGGGACATGCCACCTGTGAGAACACGCTACGTGTGAGGATGCGATATGTGTGAGGACAGATGAAGTGTGATGACAACTACAGGTGAGGACATGCTACACATGAGGTAGGGGACACCAGACATGGGAGAAATGTGTAGAGTCATTACCTGTTATGTATCGTTTGGCTCTAAAAGATGCGGCTTCAACTTATATGTTGCGCCCCCAACTATCATCCTAATATTTTGGAGATTGGAGATCAGAAGTTGGAAGAGGTCAAGTATTATAACTGAGAGGTAAGGTTCAAGAATTAAGTGAAGTTGGATATCGAAATCGAGTTGGAAGATGGAGGTCAGAGAGGCAGAGGCCTTGCAAGTACTTGCTGTGCTAAGATAGGAAACGGTGCAAAGGGATCACATATTAAAGTTGATTATCTGATTGTAGAACAGAGGCATATGTGACTGGGTTTTATACAAAAGCTGAGACAGCATGTCAGAAGGTGAGAGGTAAGCAATTCCAGTGCAAGCGAAAGTCCACTAGGATACATGGAGTAAGTAACTAATGCGGAACAAGAGGAACTACCAGGGGTGCAGGGTAGAACTAAGAACAATGGGCAAAAGAACAAGGGTGTGTAGGTCTAATTGATAGCAAAACAAATGGAACTTCTGATGATCCAGACTTGCTATGCTGACAGTTGAGTACGGAAGGCGGTGAAATCGGCAATAGGGAAGCTGTGAATAGGAAAGAACAAGGGATCAAAAGGTCCAAAGTGCAGATGATGTGGAATAGAGTTGGAGGAGGTGGAGGTACTGGGACTTGGTCAACCAGTATGGTCATAACATTACCTACCTTGAATGTGTTTGACTTATCCCAAGTTTGATTCACCCAATGCATTTGACCTTGCTGATGCATTTGACCTCACTGATGTGT